>ML266172.1:0-47709 GCA_005239495.1 Nicotiana undulata | reverse complement strand
AAAAAAAAAAATTTTTTTTTTTTTGGGGGGGGGGGGGGGGGGGGGGGGGGGGGGGGTGGATCTATTCTCTAATTCAAGAGAAACTTCTTTGGTGCATAAGTGTAGTATCCACGTACTTCTAGTGCATTCACAGCTTCCATGTACCCCTCTATGTCTTCACTATCAAAATTCAACAATATCATCGCCAAGGCCTCACCTAGGCACTCTTCTTCCATATTCATCTCACTTGCATCCTCTACCTCATCAAAAACATCAATTAATGAGATTCCTTCATATGCATGTGGCAACTTCATGCCCTTACTTGCTTGAAAGGTGACCTCTTCATCATTAAATCGCAACTTGATTTCATTGGGTTCAGAATCCATAAGTGCTCTTCTGGTAGCAAGGAATGGCATCCCCAATATGATAGGAATTTCTTTATCAATGGCACAGTCAAGGATCACAAAGTCAGTCGGAAGGAGGAACTTTCCCACTTTCACTAGGACAGCATCAACAATTCCCACTAGTCTTTTGATTGACCTATCGGGCCATTTGCAATCTAATCCTTGTAGGTTTATGCAATATTAACCCTCTTTCTTGTAAATAGAAAGAGGCATCAAGTTAATTCTAGCCCTATTGTCACAAAGCGGCCTTGCAAAATCTCGCAAACCAATAGTACATGGGACGGTGAATGCGCCCGGGTCTTCTTTCTTTTCGACGGTTATTGTTGCAATAATGGAACTAACTCGGTGAGTCACACTTACCACTTCATTCTTGGTGGATCTTTTCTTAGTTATCAATTCCTTTAAGTATTTAACAAATCCCGGCATCTCTTAGAAGGCTTCAAAGAATTGAATGTTTGCCGACAATTGCTTTAGAATGTCATAAAACTTCTCGAACTTGCTATCATCAACCCTCCTAACAAGTCTTTGCGGAAATGGAGGGGTAGGTCGAGGAATTGGTGCTAGATCTTTTGGGACCTCTTTCACCTTTTGCTTTACCTCATCATGGTGTTCTTCTTGGACTTTCACCTCTTTGAGGAGCTTTTCATCTTCAACAACAATCGGCACTTCGACTTGTGCCTCAACCTCTTGCTCAAGGTCATCAACTTCAACCACTTGCTCATTTTCTCCTTGAAGTACCTTCCCGCTTCGCGTGATGATTTCCATGCAATGAGAATTTGTACCACTCCCATTACCTTTAGGGTTGGCAATTGTGTCACTTGGGAGTGTGCCCTTTAGCTTTGGATTTTTCTCTCTTGACAAAATTTCGCATTTGCATTTGAAGCTTTTGTATAGAAGTGGTCTGTGACCCCACAAGTTCGGCCATGTTTTTCATTGTAGTGTTTCCTCTTACTTGATTTTGTAATATCTTTTCAACCATGCCCTACAACTTAGACTCACTTGAAGAACATTCCTTATAATGCGGGGATTTAAAATATTTCCCCTTTGGTGGAACATAGGGATTTGAACTCCGGTTGGCATAGTTGTTGTTTTTGTTGCTCCAAGTTCCTTGACTTGACCCACCTTCATCATTGCGCCAATATTGATGGCCTTTACCTTGTGGTTTTGGCCTCTATTAATTTTGTTTGCGATAACCGCCTTGAGAATTATGGTCATAGTTTGCTTCCTCGCATTGCTAATTCTCCATGGGTTGCATGTCTTCCACAACATTTACTTTCTTTGGATGACATTCCGTAAACATCTTTGTTAACACATTAATGTTTATGGCAAGCCCAACAATCAATTGGTCTCTCTCTTGGTTGTCTTTAATCATGTTGGTTAGAGAGGGGTACCTTATGCACTTCCACCAGTGGTATCTTCAGATTTCCAGGTTTGGTTGTGCTCGGTCATTTTGTCTAGAATCTGTGTAATCCTTGGGAATGTTTTGTCCATGAAAGATCCATCTTCCTCATTCTTAGCTATGGATTGGTTCAATGGATCCAAACCCATGTAATATTTCTCGATCTAAATTGTATCCGAAAAGCCATGATTCAGTGACCTCACTAAGTATAACTTGAAACGGTCGCACGCCTCATGTAAGTGTTCTCCTGGTAATTGTTTAAAGAAGAATATTTTATCTCTGGGCTCAGATTTCTTGCTTTGTGGGAACCATTTGGCTAAGAAAGCACGGACGAGTTCAAGACAAGAGTGTATATAATGAGGAGGTAGATTTTGAATGCCTTTTCTTGCCTCTCCAGCTAATGAGTACTTGAATACCCATAGTCTCAGGGCATCATCTGTCACATTGTTCTGCTTATGCATTGCACACACACCCAAGAAATTTCTAAGGCGTTGCGTTGGATCATCATCAGTAGAGTTTCTGAATAATCCTTCTGCCTTGAGCATTAGGATTAGATCACGTTCTACCTTGAATGTAGCAGCATCTACTCGCGGAGGGACAATGGCGTTGGTATCCTCAATATATTCATCAATATCCGCAAAGGGATTCTCTTCTTCCTCATAATCGGCCATGTTTACCTAGCACACCAAGCAAAGCAAACAATGTGTGATGGAGTAGAAAAAATTTAAAGTAAAGTGCACACTAATAAGTAATTTCAAAACCGTATTCCCCAGCAACGGCACAAAAATTTGATACGCTCAAATTACACCATAATAAATAGTGTAAAGCGGTCGATGTCAAATATAATAACCTAACTAGGTTGGGGTCGAGTCCCACAGGAAATAGGTGTGAAAAGATTACTTGAGTAGTGTGAAACTTAACTTAAATCGTAATTCTATTATGTTAGATAAGAGAGTGTTGTAATTGAGTAAAATGAAGACAAGTATAATTTTGTAAGATTGTAATTAATTATATTAACAAAACCAAGGTTGTGTCCCCTTCAATGGAATGTAATGCTATCGGTGGTAATATGATATATTTCTAATGGAAGGTCCTTTAATATGCAAATGATTTCTACATGACTACCCAATATTTTCCAATAGTTGGGTAGTATTTCCTCTTTATGATTTTTCCAAATATAAAAGAGTTGCAATTAAGAACAATCAATTTATGCCAAATAGAACCCACTCATTACTAAGTGATTCTATTAAACAAGGTTTAAAGTCTTGAGTTTTTGATAATCACTTCTACCAAACCCTAACTCACTTTTCCAAGTAAAAAAAGAGTAAAATGGCATTTGTTAATGTTTGCAGCCACCAACAATAAATGAAGAATGAGAAATGAATAAATATCAATCAACCATTATATATATATATATATATATATATATATATATATATTCAATGGTAAACATCCATTAACATTACACCCATTTAGGGTCCACAACCTTAGTATTTAAAACTAGCCACTCATACTAAAATACAAAAATAGAACAATATTTAAAGTCATAATGCTTACAAAAGTGCAAGAATCTTTCCTCTAAATCTTCCAAAAGGATGAATATTCAATGACTGTTGTTTTAGTCTCCTTTTCAGACAAGATGACCCACAAAAACCCTAATAAATCTATTTATAGTGGCCTAAAAGTTGGAGCCAAAATTGGACGAAATTGCCCCTGCAGACAGCTTTTGCGACCACATATTCATCGCAGACCATGTATGTGGTCCACATAACCTCCATTCACATTGTAGACTTGTAAGTCACCAGTTCTAGGCTTCCACCGCCTATCAGCTATGATGTCTACATATCTGTTATGCGACAGCATTATCCCATGGTAAATCGTGTTGAGAAGCTTCTTCTACTGGAATTATGCAGTCACTATGCGACTCACAAAAGTATTATGCAAGCGCATAATGGACCGCATGTTCTTCTCTTGGTTTGGCCAACAAGTCTGCTTCAGTTTGCGATTAACATTTGACTTATGCGGTCGCATACCTGCAACATTTTCCATCCATTTGTGACTTTTGACTTCTTTTCCATGTTTTTGGGTCTTCAAGCTCATGTACTACAAAACAATCAAACTTAATAAGAATTAACGAAAAAATTCATTAAAAACAAGCTAAAATCTAAGTAATTGGTATTAAATGTGCCAAAATTCTATGACACATCAATGGGGCCGGATTGGCCTTCCTCGGTACTGAGTGATTGATGGTCAGTGATGTATATATTCCAGGATGGATATTCCCTAGACCGTATGGTCCATATAAAGTACAGAGTGGTTGAGCATGATGAGTGGAACGTGTGAGACAGTGCGATTGAGTACTCTGAGAGTGAGAGTACACGATTCAACTCTCAGATACATGGAATTGGCATGCATACATGACGTACATGCATAGAGATGCACTTTTCCTCATGTTGTACAATGTCAAGTCATTCATGACTTTTTACACACATTGATATGTGGGCATAGAGAAGTATTTCACACTTGTTGCCTCGAAACAAAGTGAAACATCTTATTTATTGTGGAAAGGATATTTGGAAAAATTACAGATTTGTTTTCAAACTTACTTGTATTTTTGACATTTTAGGTAAAAGATTTGGGTTTTCACTGAGATAAATGAAAAACATGACTATTTTCAGGAACTGTGAACGTGCTGAGCATTTTGTTTTACTTCTGAGATACACCTTTTATTACTTGTATTATGTTGTTATGAACTGTTGTGGGATATTGGTATTGGACCCAACCTTGTGTTAGCTCGTCACTAATTTCAACCTAAGGTTAAGTTTTATTATTACACAATACATGAGGTTAGTTGTACTGATACTACACTTCAACACATTGCGTGCAGATGTTGGCTGTTATTGTTGTTGTGTTTGGTAGTTGCTGGATTTGAATATGTACTCGTGTCTCTGTTGCAACTGCCTTTGTTGTTCGGGTTAACCTTAGATTAGAAATTTTATTTTATGTTCTTTTCAAACAGACTATGTGTCACTCCCCCTTTTTTCCTCTTTGCAGCGAAAATCAGGGTTTTGACATTCTTTGGGACAACTCATTTCCTTTTGGGAAAGGGGTATAGAAGTTCAAGAGTCGCCACCTAACAGATTTGAGGTGCATTCGGTCACCTATTGCAAATAACTCATAAAAACCGATTTGTGTTACCAAAGATTGGGTAAGGGCTTGAAATTACCTTGAGGGGAAGGTGTGAGGAACCCCTCGAGGTCCACAACGGTGGGTTCCGACCAAACTCGTTGTGTGAATTAGTCATTAAGCAAATAAATCAGTCTAAGAACACATATGGATTATTAAAAAATAATAATAAGGGAAGTCCTAGGTTTATTAGCCTATAGGATCACATCAGTGCAATACCCGGTAAACTTTCCTCAATAAGAGGTGTTACACGTGGCATTAGCGCACAGGTCATCATATCCTTTACCACCCACTTACCCTCCCCTTAGTGGTTACATAAGCGATTCTAATTAAACTTACTCTATGCGTGCATGACCCGCCCCTTACTTATGGCCCTGGAGATGTTTAGGACCTCTAATTAAGGCAGTTCTAAACTCTCCTAAGGTGCGTAAAAGGAGAAAAATCTAGGCAACAATTAAAACAAGTAGGACTGTCAAGTAAGGAACAATTAAAGGGGGCTCACATTTACCTCCACAAATAAGCAGACAATTAGCACGTCTCAAACAACAAGATTTCAGATATTTCAAATAAAAGGTCCTAGAGCAGGATATCTAGGTGAGCATAACAAACATAATATATGTAGCATTATGTTAAGGTGAAGCAATAGAGACCTAATCAGTTTACCTACTGATTTTAGGACTTACCGAATTTGGGCAGTTCACAAATAATTAAACAAAGCATAGTTTTACAATTTGCAGGATTTTAATTACCTATAGGATTGCATAGTCATGGATCTGAGATACCCTATAAGCATGATATCTAATTGTAATCAGAGTTCTAATAGTCGATTTTAAACAGGCAGTTTGAGTTCATTATGTCCTAGAAGCATGCTATCTAGGTGTTGAATATTACAAAATTGGTTTTATGCACAGTTATCTCTATAGCATGATATCTAGGTACTTTTAAACTTACTCTTGTAGACATGATAGTTACTGATTTTATACGATATAAGCGCGGTATTAAAGCGAATGCAATGGAAATCCTAAAGCATGGTTTCTAATGCACACAAGAGAATGAACGTTTTTATTAGACAAGATTTGTAACAGCTCAGTGACAGAATTTTTAAGTGGATACAATTATGCAGAAGTTTAGAAAGCAGAATTTTAAACATGATGCGCCTGTAACATGTTTTCTACTATGCCAAACAACCCTAAGAGCATGTTTTCTTATGCAAGCAAACGATCATAAAAACATGATTTCTAATGCAAGCAAATAGTCATAATAATCCTAATGGTATGATTTCTACCCGGTTTCCCCACAAAATTATATAAGAATCCCTCTTTACTAATATTCCCAATATCTGTTTACAAGAAAAATTATAACAGACCATAAATGAATTACATAAATAAACAAAGATATGCTATAGGGAGCTTGAATAGGCCAAAAGTAAACCTGGTAAGACTAGGCCTTCAAACAGTCCAAAATGCCATAGTATCATAATGTACAAGACAGGGGGTTTCCTGGTGCGTCAAAGTTCTCAAGGGCCTCAGGGACCCCGGGCAATGCTCACACCAAGGGGCCAACCCAAGTGTGCTAGAGTACGGAGGAATCTCATGGATTCCTAGGCAGTACACACACTGGAGGGGCAGAATCCTAAGCATTCTTAGAGTAGGAGTGAAAGTGCTTGACATAGAAGGAATAACTTTAAGGAAAACAACATAGAAGTAAACAGTTCAGGAGAAACAGTAGTTTTAAAGAGAAAATATTTAGGAGTGAAAATAGTTTAGAGGTAAAAAATATTAGGAGTAAAAAACAATTTAGAAATATTCTATGAAAAGGTTCAGCCCACCAAAACACAAAGAACAAAATGACAAAGTTTCACATTACCCATTTTCAAATTAGCTTATTAATCAACAAGTGGGCATACATCATGCTAAGAACAGATAGTTACACAAAGAGGGAGCATGGGTTAGGAGCACAGAGTTCTGATTCAAGAGCACATAGAGACAGAGTGAAGGCAGTCATGCTAGTTAACAGGGATAGGAACACGCAAGAGTAGATAACAATTCATTAGGACATATTGATTTAAGGTCTAATCACTCAAGTCTAACAATCATACTTAGTGATAGGGAATTACACAGACTCAGAGTAGTAGACAGAAAACATAGGATTGGTCATACTAATTGAAACTAATGAACATAAATCATAAGAGCGTTAAACATTAAAAAAAAACCAAACATGTTGGTTTAAAGTAGTAAACAGGAAGGGCTGGAAACTAAAACAGGGGTAACATGCTAACTAAAGCAATAAACATGGAAGAATGAACCTAAACATGCTGGTCAAAGCAGTAAACAGGTAAGAATATAGCATTAAGTACATAAGCAATAATATTGGTGCAGAAGAAACATGGATTTAACAGACATAGAGCAACAAATAATCATAGAGGTTTGAACTTCATAATGACATTAGAAATAGAAAACTACCAGTTAAGGAAGCAAAACAGAAAGTGAAGTAGGCAGGATTCAACATCCTAGCCTTGGCTTTCAACCGGCTAGACAAGCAAAGAACACAAGTAGAAGAGAGAAAGATGAGAGTGAAGTTTTGTGTGTGTGTGTGTTTGAACTATTGTTCGTGTATTTTAGAGGCAGAATGATAGTGTATATATAGAACTTAGGGAGTAGAGCAAATAAGGTAAAGAGAATCATAGTTCAATCAATTAAGGATCAATCAACCAAATCACATAATCAATTCCTATGGGGAAGTCCAGAATAGACCCCTGTAATTGGGGGATAGTCAATTAACGGTCATAACTGGGGGTTCAATTAAGGTAATCATACCATATAAGGAGTCAGTCAAGTCCCAAACATTATTGATAGTCAATTAAGGCAAGTAAAATTTGTCAAAATAGGGAAACATGTAAAATTTTGGAGAAAAATGATTCTTACATGAGAGAATTATTAAAATTTCCTAAATAAAAATCAATTATGGTCACAAATAAGGAAACAAGTAAAACCTCAGCCAATACTGATTTCAACAAGATAGACATTAGAATCAGTAAAGAAATCTCAAAGAATACTGATTTTAAACAATTATTTAAATCCCTAAATAGAAATCAACCAAGTAAGAATCCCAAAGGGTTCTGATTTGAACAAGAATGTAAATCGTTCAGATCCTTATGAGAAGTCAATCAAGTAAAATCCCATAGAATACTGAATTTAACAGCGAAAATCGTTTAAGTCTCTAAATATAATGAGTTGATATGACTGGTTCATAGAGATAACCACAATATCGAAACAAAATTGAAGAAATAAATATAACAAACGAAAACATCTAGGGTTGAGGCATATACATGAGAATCAGTCAAGATAGTGAAGAAACAATTAATTAAAATACTGAGAAGTTTGAAAAATCTTTGAAGAAGAGTCTGGGACGAACCCTAATTTCAGAAAGAGCAAATGATAAAATAGTTAATTAAACAAGAGATTTTTAAAAGAAAACACCTAATAATACTCAAATCACTTCAGATTTATAAAGATCTGAGCAGATTCGAACATTAGTGAAACTAGGTTTTCTCAGAAAAAGGAGAGGTAAAAGAACATCGGTCAAAACCCATGGATTCATACTAAAAATAAGAAGAAAACCATACTTACAAACGAAAATGGCCTAAGACAGGCCAGTTAACAAGTTTCGGGCAAGAACAGGTTGAATCTCCACTAGATTCTTCTAAGGACTCATGAAATCTAATAGTTAGGGAGTATATGAGACCGGTGGTGGTCGGAGAATGCACGGAAACACCATACAATGGAGCTTCTCGCTGGTGACGGGGATTAGGGTTAGGGTAGGTCGAGAGAGAGCTGGAGAGGTTAGGGAAATTGGTGACGGCGAAATGAGAGAATGAGGGAGGGGTTATGGTAGCTTAGACATTAAAATGGTATGTTTAATCGTGGACCGTTGATCTAAAAGATCAACGGCCACGATTAAAGGGGTTATTGGGTCGGGTAGATGCAGGTTGGGCCTGGGTGGATTGTGAAGGTTTTTAAAAGGGTTTTGGGCTAATATTTAGGGGCTAGGACTGGTATTAAAATAGGTTAGGTCAAAAATAAAAAGAGTTATTTGTTAAATACCCAAATAATTGATAAAATAATTTAAAAAAATAATTAACAGGTTATAAAATTGATTTTCATACATAGAAATGTATTAAAATAATTACTCAATATTTTAAAAATACACCAAGCTATTTTTTGATGAAATAATGTCATAATGCATTCATGGGCTATAATTGCAAAGTTGTTGGAATTATAACTCAAAAAGTTCAAATGTGGCCATTTGTGAAATAGTTTGTGCTTAATATAAATATAAATAGCAAAATTGAGCCATGAAATTGTTATAAAGTCATTCATGATGCAATTAGTAATTATTTATATAAATAAAAATACAGGGATAAATTAATTAGAATCCTTAAAAAAGCATAAATTATGGAAAAATATTAATTGATGCTAATGCATAGTTTTGAAGGTATATATGCATTTTGAAAAAATATCACAGGGAAAAATTGGGTATCAACAGCTGCCTCTCTTTACCCGGGAAGGATGTAAGAGTTGTCGGGTAAAGATATGATGGCCAATTTCGACTGAGCGAGATGGTTTGAGAGATTTAGGTTGCACTCTAGTTTCTAAGCTGCCTACATATCCCTGATTTTGCAGGAATCAGGCCGTGTGTAGTTATGGATCCATCGGTGGAATATAGCGAGGAAATCACCACAAGAACAGACACAAGATTTTGAGGTCGCTGAAATTGTTGCGGTAAAGTTTGAGATGGTATGAAGGGTTTGCACCTGTTGGGGTAGCGGGTGCTCATCGGGTCACCTGTAAGTAAAGATGTACTACAAGTGTATATTTGTGCATAAATCTAAACATGATGCAGATTCCCTTCAGATCATGATAATTGTCTTTGGACGGTTGAGGATGACGTCCTTAGACCATGATGTCCCGGGCCATGAATTATTCAGTGAGGGATTCGCAAGCCGTGAAATGATTTTCTCGGGCCATGAAAATGGTGCCTCCGAACCATGACGCCTTTTAATAATGATATGCAAATTTCAGAGATCCTAAGGCCATGACATGGTGTCTTTAGGCTATGAGGATGATGCCTTTAGACAATGACGCCTTCAGACAAGTTGGCGATGTATCAGCCCATGAGATGCAACAATATGATGTTAAAGGCAACAAGACAAGGCTTAGTCTTGTATGAAGTTTAGGGCAAAGCTTAGCCCGAAAGAAAAGAATGTATAGTGCGGAGAGACAACACTTAGTCTCGTGCAAATTTCTGGACATGGCTTAGTCCCATGAAAAGATTGAGATAGGGCTTATTCTCATGCAAATAAAAGGCAATGGTTAGTCTTGCACAAATCGGAGGCAGGGCTTATCCTCATGCAAGGAGACGACAGAGCTCAATCTCATGCAAAGAAGAGGTAGTGCTTAGCCTCATGCAAGACTTGGGACAAGGCTTAGTCCCATGCAAATAGAAGTCAGTGCTTAGCCTTATGCAGATGGGAGGCAGGGCTTAGCCTTATGCAGATGGAAGGCACTACTTAGCCTTATGCAAATAGGAGGCAGGGCTTAGCCTCATGCAAGGAGAAGATCGAGCTTAGTCTCATGCAAAGAGGAGGAAGTCCTTAGCCTCATGCAAGACTTAGGATAGGGCTTAGTGCCAAATAGAAGGCAATTCTTAGCCTTATGACAATGGGAGGCAGGGCTTAGCCTCATGCAGATGCAAGGCAATGCTTAGCCTTATGCAAATAGGAGCCAAGGCTTAGCCTCATGCAGGATCGATACAGAGCCTAGTCTTATGCAAGTAGAAGGCAATGCTTAGCCTTATGCAAATAGGAGGCAGGGCTCAGCCTCATGCAAGGTTTGGGACATAGCTTAGTCCCATGCAAAATAGAAGGCAATGCTTAGCCTTATGCAAGTGGGAGGCAAGACTTACCCTCATGCAGGGTCGAGACAGAGCTTAGTCTCATGCAAGTAGAAGGAAATGCTTAGCCTTATGCAAATAGGAGGTAGTTCTTAGCCTCATGCAAGGTTTGGGACAGGGCTTAGTACCATGCAAAATAGAAGGCAATGCTTAGCCTTATGCAAGTAGGAGGCAGTGCTTATCCTCTTGGAGGGTTCGTGATAAGACTTAGTCCCATGGAATTAGAGCAAATAGCCGATGATAGCATAGTACTTCTTAGCTGGAAGTGGATTCTGTATCGTGGTCGTTATGAAGGTTGTGATTTTGAGGCGTGTATATTCTCCGTTCCTGCATTCAAAAAAGAATTCGAGTTATGTAAGGGGGGAGGTCGGTTCGTGCCTCCGCCGTCTTGCTTGACTCACTTTGCTCGGTCTGAAGATCCTGTTCAAATAATTGGGGGTAGCGTTCGCCAAATAGAGTTTTATGATATCGAAGAACTTATGGTTTTCAATAACCATCAACCTCTCATAGTACTGCGGGTCCTGTGACCTAACAAAGAATTTGTTCATTTGTTCCTCGTCCAGTGTCGGGCTGACTTTGTCTTCTTTTTCCCTCCAACAAGTAGCATACTCGCAGAAGGTCTTAGTAGGCCTCTTCTTAAGGTTCTGAATGTAGAAGACATCTGGCGCATTTTCTGTGTTGAACTTGAATCTGTCCATGAAATCAGACGCCATACGCACCCAATTGGCCCACTTCTTAGGATATTGGCTGATGTACCAGGACAAAGCATCTCCTGTAAGACTCCTCATATAAAGCTTCATCCGGATCCTTTCATCTTTTCCGACCCCTACAAGCTTTTCACAGTAAGTCCTCAGATGAACCCTTGGATTCCCTGTTCTATCAAACATTTTGAACTTGGGAGGTTTGTAACCCTATGGCTTTTCTACATCTGGTTGTATGCATAGAAATTCATAATTCAAACCATCCATCCCTTTTCCTTGTTCTACTCCTTGAAACCAAATGGTCAACTTCTTGAGCTCATCGGCTAGGTTCTTAATAAGCATGTCCTTCTCAGCAGATTTCATTCCATAGGATATGGTTTGAGTGGAGTGAGGCAGGGTCTCCACATATATGGGATTATTTTGGTGATCGGGAGTTTGGGTATAATGGTGATCATTGATGGAGTTATGGGGTTCAGGAATGACGGGTGGAGTATTTTTGTGGAGTGTGGTAGGTGTTTTGGTGGTATTGTGGAGGGACAGTTTGATTTTGTGGTGGGGTGGTGTAAGGGTGAGGTGCAGGAGAATTCTGTGGATGCTTGTTGGGCGTGTTTTGAGGTGGTGCGGGGTTCTGGGTGTTTGGATGGTTGACATCAAGGACACTGAGTAAGAAGGAGAGGTTTGCTAGATTTCATACATGCTCGAGCTCACCCTGAAGTTCCAGTATTCTTTGTTCAAAGCGTGAAACTGCATCACTTGGGGCCTGAGTACCCCAACAATCAAAAGCTTTTGCATGTTCAACATGTGTGTTGTTTTCCTTTCTGGTGCCGTTCAGATCATCCATCTTTGCTTTTCCTTTGCCTTTTGGTGGAGTAGGAGGAGGAGAAGGTGGAGGACCTCTGGATTTTGTGTGATTGGCTGATGATGCCAGTATGCACGAAACAACCTTTGGGTAATGGGAATAATTAAAAGAAACAAAGAAAAACAAAAGGTAGCCAAGTTAGTAAGAGTTCTGAAAACAATACATGCAGTATTTAAACAGATATTGCAGAAATGTAAATTTGCGTCCTAATTTGGGAGCCTCGTTGTGCCTGAGGTAGGCCTAGCGACAAGTTGATTTGGGAACTTAGATGCCAATAAATGCCTCATTTCATTAATATAAAAATAGACGAATAACGATACTAAGATAATAAAGATAAATCACTATTGGCACTTGTCCTTATTACATTTAGAAAAGCAAGTAAATATAATCTACTTGGTCCCAGAAGGACCTTCCCCGGACTTGATCTTTCTAACTCCATCAACAAGGTTCCCCAGCTCGCGCAGCCCTAGCAGTAGGTAGGCTCTGGCTAAATGTCCTCCCTCGCTCCCTTCAGCATTCCGGCAGTTGTCGATCCTCTTTATTATTTTAACCTCCAGCTCCACCAAACCTTGCTCTTGATATTCTAACATTCTATTGGAGGTGATAGCCATCTCCTTCCATTCATTGATCAGCCTCATATTTTTCTCGTGTATCTCCCGATGTTCAGTATCGAAATCATGAACCCTCTTGCGCAATCTGTTGTATTTGACTTGCGCCTTGACATCTTCATCTATGATCCTGTTTCCCTGACCAGTTCCTGGCTTCACCGTCCCATCTTGGTTGTCCTCTAACCTTGCCGGGTAGAAGGGTGCACACCTTGCGTGATACCTGTCTGGCTCAATTGTGTTCTTTTCTTCAATGATCTTGCAATGCCACATATGCCGAGTTTGGCACCTATAAGGGATGTCGTCGTCTTGAAAGTCTGATCTGAAATGGCTCATATTTGCATCCTGTGGTATGACCTGCTTGCCTCATAACCTTGATGGGAACATAAGGGTGTATTCCCCTTAACCCAATCAACACTAAGTGAGGAACGTGCCTAGACCTGATGATTCACTCATCGGTAGGGAACCATTCAAACATCCATTGTACTTTCTCTTCAAACAAATTGTCGAAGAACTCTACCCGTTCTTTGGCACTTTCCTGTTGGGCAAACCTGTCCAGAATGTAAGCCATCCGCTTAGGGTGATGGAAGGCGATATGATCGTTCCAAGCCCTTCGTGGAAACTCCTGGCGATACTGAACATTTTGGAGATACTCCAATAACCACAGTTATAGTAGCAGATTGCAACCCTCGAAATGCTTTGAATCCTTTTTGGCAACGGTCCAGAGACCGGTAGATTTTGGCTATGATCATAGGGACTATAATGTATGTCTATCCCTCGATTCCCTCCATTAAAGTCTTGGCTACCATGGCTAGTCTAGTGTGGATTCTTTCTCTTTTCATTAGGAACACTATCAGACCCAAGAAGCATACAATGAACACAAAAACTCTTCGATGGATGTAACCCAGAGAAGTGATAGAAAACTCATCATGGAACATATGATAAGACTTGCTATGACCGTATCTTTCATACATGTAATCAAATGGTACATAGGACTTCTTTAGGCATTCTTCTTTAAACCAATCATCTTTAGAAACCCTTTACCAGTGCGGTTTTCCGATACCAATAGCCTAGGGTTATCCCAAGGCAGTCCAGCAAATCCCCCGATTTCTTCCAAGAGTGGTGTCATTTCTATATCCCCAAAACAAAACACGACCCTCTCACTGCCCCAGAATAGAGTTGCAGCTTTGATTAGCATGTTGTTTGGCTGAATGTCTAGGAGGGATGCCAAGTTTCCTAGGAATTTCTTCACATGTTTCTTATCACTCGAAGGAAGGTCTTCCCACCAATCTAATAGCAATGGTGGTATGTTGTTGACCATGCCGAATCTGGGGACCTCGTGCCTCATTTTTCTGCAAAACAAAGAAGGTTAGGACTTTTTCCCCCCACTTGATTCGACTACTTATACATTCATGATTAGAATATTGGCATTTGGTTTTCAAAATTAATGCACAGAACGTGGTTGCGTCTGTTGGGATTATGGAAACCCCTATGGACTTTGGATAGGCTCGTCCTAAAGGTTTATCATGTGGACAACATATTAACCCGGCTAGGTTTGACTATGATGCATGTACAGTTATAATAAGAGTAAGGTTGCTATGAGGGTCTAGACTGGTACCCTCAAGCGGACAACTTGAGGGGTAAAGGCACGGAACCGTCGATTGAACCGCTGATCGATTAGTTTTACCGCAAATAAGCCTTTCCGAATATAAAGGGTAATATATCGGAAGAACGCAACCACTCATCAAGTGTTGCTATAGGATTGACTATGCACGAGTGGGATATGATGTTGAGAATGATTTATGCAGTAGTAAATAGCACGTTTTCATGTATTTGTACATTAGAAAAGCAACAAATACAGTATTTATAATTGAAAGACGTTAATAAGGAAAACAAAGAAACAAGTCAGTTTCGCATTGAAGAACTAACTCCTGGAAAATAAAAAGTTAAGTTCACATAAAGGGAAGGGAAATGGTGCACATGTATCAACAAAGTAAAGCATTTTTAGACTAATTCACAAATCAAATTTGTTATAGTAAAAGCCTAAAATCCCCAGCAGAGTCGCCATACTGTCGCGCCCCCTTTTTCCTCTTTGCTACGGAAGTCGGAGTTTTCACATTCTTTGGGACAACTCATTTTCTTTTGGGAAAGGGGTATAGAAGTTGAAGAGTCGCCACCTAACAGATTTGAGGTGCGTCAGGGCACCTATTGCAAATAACTCATATCAACTGATTTGGGTTAACATAGATTGGGTAAGGGTTTGAAATTACCTTGAGGTGAAGGTGTTAGGCACCCCTCGATGTCCACAACAGTGGGTCCCTGCCAAACTCATTTTGTGAATTAGTCATTAAGCAAATAAAGCAATCTAAGCACACATATGGATTATTAAAAAACAATAATAAGGGAAGTCCTAGGTTTATTAGCCTATAGGATCACATCTGTGCAATCCCCGGTAAACTTTTCTTAATGAGAGGTGTTACACGTGGCATTAGCGCACATGTAATCATATCCTTTACTACCCGATTACCCTCCCCTTAGTGGTTATATAAGCGATTCTAATTAAACGTACTTTATGCGTGCATTACCCACCCTTTCCTTATGGCCCTGGAGGTGTTTAGGACCCCTAATTAAGGTAGTTCTAGACTCTCCTAAGGTGCATAAAAGGAGAAAAATCTAGCCGACAATTAAAACAAGTAGGACTATCAAGTAAAGGAACAAACAACAAGATTTCAGATATTTAAAAAAGCAGGTCCTAGAGCAGGATATCTAGGTGAGCATAACAAATAGTATATACGTAGCATTTTGTTAAAGAGAAGCAATAGAGACTTAATCAGTTTGCCTTCTGATATTAGGACTTGCTGAATTTGGGCAGTTCACAAATAATTATACGAAGCACAACTTTACAATTTACAGGATTTTAATTACCTACAGGCTTACCTAGGCATGGATCTGAGATACCCTATAAGCATGATATCTAATTGTAATCAGCGTTCTAATAATCGATTTTAAACAGACAGTTTGAGTTCATTATGTCCTAGAAGCATGTTGTCTAGGTGCTGAATATTACAGAACTGCTTTTACGCATATTTATCTCTATAGCATGATATCTAGGTCCTTTTAAACTTACTCTTATAGACATGATAGTTACTGATTTTATATGATATAAGTGTGGTATAAAAGCAAATGCAATGGAAGTCCTAAAGCATGTGTCACAACCCAAAATTCATAAGGTCGTGATGGCGTTGAGCACCATTGTTAGGAAAACCAATCATTAAATGGTTAAGTTAAATTCCTGGTTTAGCATTTTGAAATCGTTACTTTTCAATTTATTTCATAATAATTGAATAAAAATCCCCTAAGTCAATACGATAGTTTAACAATCCATTTTAATAAAATACATCCCAACACATCCCAGAACCCGATGTCACAAGTGCAGGAGAAAATTTCTAAGAACTATACAAATATTACAATACATGTCCAGAATACAAACTGGACAAGGAATTAAAAATGAAAATACAATACATCTGAGGGAGACTCCATCGGTTGCGGGTCGTCTCCAGATTGTGCAGCTCGTCGAAGTCTCCAAGTCAGCCACATCACTGCGTCAAGCAGATCCACTAGCTATGATTGTACCTGTGCAATAAAAATGCACAGCAAGTGTAGCATGAGTACTAAAACAACATGTACTCAGTAAGTATACCGCCTAACCTCAGAGAGGTAGTGACGAGAGGTCAACTTTGACACTTGCTAAAGGTCAGTGCGATATAATCAACGTATGATATCAAACATGGGGAATAACATCAAATAACAAATAAAGACAGGAAAGAACATTTATTTCCCTAAATTTACAAATTTTCTAGTTTTCGTCATTTCATTTAGCAGTGTACATTTTTAAGGCAATTTAACAGTCCAAGTCACAGATGGTATATAGTATATATCATGCGCAGGAAATGCCGAGGGTCGAACGACCCGAACCAACAATAATAAAATGTGCACTACTGGAGAGCTGAACAACACGAACCCTAGATGCATTTATTAACCTGTCGTGGTGTACGACCGCTCCCATGAGAGTAGTGGAAAGAATAACTCTGCTCGCATATATTGTGAAGCGATCACACATAAGCATACACATTCAACAGTCTACCCCGACTATGTCGGGAAAGCAATTACTCAAGAAATGATGTTCTCTTTTAATAGTTACCAAAAAATAGCGTTTAAGTCTTTCCAGAAATTCGTTTATCCAATTCGATAAGATTTAAGTCATTTCCAATTTCATCAATAAGGTTACAATACTACGAATAAGATATGTTTTAGGATCCTAGACTACCTGGACAAGCATAATAGTATCTACGCACGGACTCCTGTCACTTCGTGCGTATGTAGCCCCCCACGAATAGCAACACATATTTAATTATTTCACCTATGGATAATTACCCCTCACAAGGTTAGAAAGGAGACTTACCTCGCTCCAAAGATTCATAACCGTCCTCCAAGCCCTTCCGACGACTCAAATTGATGCAAAACACTCCAAAACTAGCCAAATAACGGGAAAACCAATGAAAATATACTCTAATACTCATAACAATAAAATTTATATAAATTCCCAACTCCGTCCGGAAAGTTGACAAAATTGACCTCGGGCCCACGTGCCCGGATTCCTAAATCTTTCGAAGACAAACTTTACCCAAAGCCTCAGTAACTCAAATATATAATTTATTCTCAATTTCATGCTAAAATTCGTGGTAACAATCCAAAAATACAAATTCTAGGTCTTCCCCTCAACACCCCAAATTTCTACTAAATTCCCATATCCAAATCCGCATATAACCATGTATTTAACCAATAAATTGGAAGAAACCACTTACCTAGAGTTGCTTGATGAAAACTCCCTCCTTGAGCTCTCCAAAATCGACTACACCAAATGCAAATGGGAGAGAAATGACCAAATTTCTTGTTTAAAATAGCACACCGCCTCCAGTCCTTCCGCACTTGCGGTAGCCTCGCCCGCACCTGCGTGCCCGCAGGTACGCCCAATCGTGCGCACCTGCGGCATCTTCCTTTCCAGCCGAGCTCCGCACTTGCGCTCCCTCGTCTGCATCTGCACCTTCGCAAGTGCGGAAAATGCATCGCACCTGCGCTTCCATCCAAGCCTGCCAAATTTTTGCACCGGCGGCCCTAACAGCGTAGGTGCGGTCGCACCAGACACCAGCAACCTCAGCTCTTTCTCAACTCCAAATTTGATCTGTTAACCACCCGGAATCCACCCGAGGCCCCCGGGACCCTATCCAATCATACGACCCAGTCCCATAACATCCCACGGACTTGCTCGAGGCCTCAAATCACATCAAATAATCTCGAAACAATGGGTCGCAGCTCAATTCGATCTCTATGAACTTTGAAATTTCAAACTTCTACATTCGATGCCGAAACCTATCAAATCACGCCCGATTGACCCCAAATTTTGCACACAAATCACATTCAACATTACAGACCTACTCCAACTTCCAGAATCGGAATCTGACCCTGATATCCAAATTTCCACTTCCGTTCGGACTCCTTAAAAACTTCAAATTTCTAATTTTAGCCAAATGACTCCAAAATGACTTACGGACATCTGAATTCACTTCTTATCGTGCTCCCAACTCTAGAATCACCATACGGAGATATTCCTAGACTCGGATCCCAAACGGAAATCAATATCACTGAAATGCACTTCAACCCAGACTTATTATATTTCTTCTAAATACTAACTTCCACAATATACGCCGAAACGCTCTCAGGTTACTCAAAACCCGATGTGAACATATGCCCAAGTCCGAAATCATCATACGAACCTGCTGGAACCTTCAAATCATGATTCAGAGGTCGTTTACTCAAAATTCCAATCTTAGTCAATTCTTCCAACTTAAGGCTTCCGCAATGAAAATTTTCTTTCCAAACTGACTCCGAACTTCACAAAATTCAACTCCGACCACGCCAACGAGTCATAATACCTGAAATGAAGTTGCTCATGTCCTCAAACCGTTGAACGACGCATTAGAGCACAAAACAACCGGTCGGGTCGTTACAGCACGGTTTCTAATGCACATAAGAGAATGAATGTTTTTATTAGACAAGATTAGTAATAGCTTAGTGACCAAATTTCTAAGTGGACATAATTATGCAGAAGTTTTGAAAGCAAAATTTTAACACATGATGCGCCTATAACATGCTTTCTAGTATGCCAAACGACCCTGAGAGCATGGTTTCTAATGCAAGCAAGAGATCCTAAGTACATGATTTCTAATGCAAGAAAATAGTCATAGTAATATTACTGGCATGATTTCTACCCGGTTTCCCCACAAAATTATATAAGAATCCCTCCATTTTTACTAATATCCCTGATATCTGTTTACCAGAATTATTGTTAAAGACCATAAATGAATTATAGAAATAAACAAAGTTGTGCTATAGTGAGCCTGAATAGGCCCAAAGTAAACGTGGTAAGACCAGGCCTTCAAACATTCAAAAATGTCATAGTTTCATAATGTCCAAGAGAGGGGGTATCCCGGTGCGTCAAAGTTCCCAAGGGCCTCAAGGACCCCGGGCAATGCTCACACCAAGATCCTTTCAAATAGAGAAGTAATATTTGTGCAGTATAAAAGGGGCCAACCCCAGTGTGCCAGAGTTCGGAGGAATCTTATGGATTCATAGGCAGTACACACACTGAAGGGGTAGAATCCTAAGCATTCTAAGAGTATGAGTGAGAGTGCTTGACATAGTAGGAATAACTTTTAGGAAAACAACATAGAAGTAAACACTTCAAGAGGAAGAACAGTTTGATAGTGAAAATATTTAGGAGTGAAAAAAGATTAGAGGTAAAAACATTATGAGTCAAAAATAGTTTAGAAACATTCCAAGAAAAGGTTCCGCCAACCAAAAAACATGGAGCAAAATGACAAAGTTGCACACCAAGATTCACAGTACCCAGTTTCAAATTAGCTTATTAATCAACCTTAAGTGGGAATACATCATGCTGAGAACAGATAGTTACACAGAGAGGGAGCAGATGTTAGGAGCATATAGTCCCGATTCAGGAGCACATAGAGACAGAGTGAAGGCAATCATGCTAGTTAACAGGGATATGAGCAGGCAAGAGTAGATAACAATTCATTAGGACATATTGATTTAAGGTCTAATCACTCAAGTCTATCAGTCATACTTAGTTATTGGAAATTACACAGACTCAGAGTAGTAGACAGAAAACATAGGATTGGTCATACTAATTGAAAATAGTGGACAGAAAAGATAAGAGCATTAAACATAAAAAATAAAAAAAGCAAACATGTTGGTTTAAAGCAGTAAACAAGGGTAACATGCTGATTAATGAAATAAACATGAAAGAGTGAACCTAAACATGCTGGTCAAAGCAGTAAACAAGAATGAATATAGCATTAAGTACACAAGCAATTAGACTAGTGCAGAAGACACATGGATTTAACATACATAGAGCAACAAATAATCATAGAGGTTTGAACTTCATAATGACATTAGAAATAGAAAGATACTAGTTAAGGAAGCAAAACAGAAAGTGAAGTAGGAAGGATTCAACATCCTAGCCTTGTCTTTCAGCTGGCTAGACAAGCAAGGAACACAAGTAGCATAGAGAGATGAGAGTTAACGTGTGTGTGTGTGTGTTTGAAATATTTTTCGTGTATCTTAGAGGCAGAAGGAGAGTGTATATATAGAACTTACGGAGTAGAGCAAATAAGGTAAAGATAATCACAGTTCAATCAATTAAGGATCAAACAACCAATCATAAAATCAATTCCTATAGGGAAATCCGGAATAGACCCCTTTAATTGGGGGATAGTCAATTAATGGTCATAATTGGGGGTTCAATTAAGGTAATCATACCATATAAGGAGTCAGTCAAGTCCCAAACTGTATTTATAGTCAATTAAGGAAAGTAAAATAGGTCAAAATAGGGAAATAGGTAAAATTTTGGAGAACACTGATTCTAAGAGGAGAGGATTATTCAAATTCCCTAAATATAAATCAATTAAGGTCAAAAATAAGTAAACAAGTAAAAATCTCAGCCAATACTGATTTCAATAGGAAGGTCATTCAAATCATTAAAGAAATCTCAAAGAATAAAGATATTAAAGAATTATTTAAATCCCTAAATAGAAATCAACCAAATAAGAATCCCAAAGGGTTATGAATTTAATAAGAAAGAAAATCGTTAAGATCCTTAACAGAAGTCAATCAAGTAAAATCTCACAAAAAAACTGATTTAAGCAGGGAAAATCGTTTAAGTCTCTAAATAGAATGAGTTAATATGACTTGTTCACGAAGATAACCACAATATCGAAACAAAATTGAAGAAATCAATATAACAAACGGAAACATCTAGGGTTGAGGCATATACATGAGAATCGGTCAAGATAGTGAAGAAACAATTAATTAAAACACTAAGAAGTTAGAAAAATCTTTGGAGAAGATTCTGGGATGAACCCTAATTTCAAAAATAGCAAATTAATTTGAAACAGTTACTTAAACAAGAGATTTTTATAAGAAAACACCCAATAATACTCGTGTCACGACCCAAAATTCCCACCATTGGGACCGTGATGGCGTCTAGTGTTGAACCCGCTAGACAAGCCAACGTGTTTAATCATATTTACTAAAAACCATTAATATTAAATAATAACGGGTAAAATTCAACCTTCCATAAATAACAACTTAAAACTAAGAACAGAAGAAGGGATTACATAACTAAATCCACAACTTAACAAAATACTTAATTTAGCCAACCCGGATCTTTGGAGTCACAACTCACGGACTGTATAAGAATAGTACACAAAATAGTCAGAAAGAAATAATACATATGTTTCTAAAGTACAAAAATCAGAAATGAGACGGAATAAAGAAGGGGACGACAAGGCCTGCGGACGCCTACATGTCTACCTCAGTGTCTCCGGTGGACTGAAGGATACTCCCTCGATCAGTGGGACTGGGTTTAGTACCGTAATTTGCACAGCATAAAGAATTGTAGGTGTAGCATCAGTACAACCGACTCCATGTACTGAGTAAGTGTCGAGCCTAACCTCGCGAAGTAGTGACGAGGCTAGGACACGACAATTAATAAACACATGTGCAATTTGTTAATATATAGAAGAAATAACGATAGGAAGTAAACAGTTAAGTACAAAAACGAGGAAAACATGCTGGGGAAAAGGGGTAGCAATAACTAAACCAATGGTACAAAGCAACAGATTAAATATCAAAACAACAACAGGAATTAACAACACAGAACCAACAAGTACACGGCATCACCTTTCGTGCTTTACTCTCGTCCTCACCAAAACAATGCACGGCATCACCCTTCGTGCTTTTACTCTCATCCTCATAATGCAATAAATAAATACACGGAGTCACCCTCCGTGATTTTACTCTCTTCCTCACAATAAATAAAAAGAAACGACACGGCATTAACCTTCATGCTTTAAATATCATATCATGACACGACATCACCCTTCGTGCTTTACACTCTCATTCTCACAATGCAATAAATAAATACACGACATCACCTTTCGAGCTTTACACTCTTCCTCACCCAAACAATATCATGAACAAAAGTTTGTCATGGAAAATCAACAACATGAATCATAAATCACAACATCCCGGCAAGGGTACAACAACAGAATTAATAATATCGTCCCGGCAAAGGACACAGATATAACCAATGTCGCTCAAATGTATAACTCAACAAAAATATTCCTCAACCGAACAATTAATCAACAGAGTCCATACCCAAGTATTTCCAACAATTGAATAACCTCCAAAAATTAAATCAACTTCATAACACAGTAATTATCGAATAAAAACATATATATCATAAAAACCGACTCACGGGCATGCTTGATAACAATGCATAGGTACTCGCCATCTCACCTATACATTGAACATGGAATAAACATGTAGCACATATGACTCAACACCTATTCCCTCAAGCTAAGGTTAGGCCAAACACTTACCACGATGCCACGAACACAATTCAAGCCTCAACTACCGTTTTACCTCTGGATTCCACCACCAACTCGCTCGTATATAGCCACAAGTTACTTATTTATATCAATAAATGCTAAATGAATCAATTCTACTGCATGGAAATGTATTTTCTAAAGTTTTCCCCAAAAAGTCAAAAATCGACCCCGGGCTCGCTCGGTCCAAACTCGAAATTCGGACCAAAACCCGATTACCCATTCACCCCTGATCCCGGATATACAAATGGTTTTGGAATCCGACCTCAATTTGAGGTCTAAATTCCCAAATTTCAATATTCTTAGGTTTTACCCAAAATTCTCAATTCCACCATGAAAACCCTAGATTCTAGGATGAAATCTTGTAAAAAGAAGTTAAGAATTAAAGAAAATGAGTTAGAAATCACTTACTAATGTTTTGGAGAAGAAAGAGTGTTTGGAAAATCGCCTCTTATGTTTTTAGGGTTTTGAAAAATGAAAAATAACTGAAAATATCGTTTAAATATACCCCATCGGCCCCCCACCGCGGACCGCACAAAAGGGGACCGCGGCCGCAAAGGCCTTTCCGCAAACCGCACAAAATCAAATGCGGCCGCGAAGGCCCTCCGCGGACCGCACAAGGACGACCGCGGACCACACTGGCAGGTTCAGAAATCTACACTTCTCTTAACCTGCCAGAGCCCTATTTTAAGCCTAAGAAAATCCCGGGACCTACCCGAAACTCACCCGAGCCCTCGGAACTCCAAACGAAATGTGCACACAACCTCGAAAACATCCTAAGGACTTATTCGTGTAATCAAATTACCAAAATAACATAAAAACAACGAATTAAACCTCAAAATCCATGAAGATTCTCAAAAGTTTCAAAACTTCCCATTTTGCATTTTTTATCTGAATCACGTCAAACGAAGTCCGTTTCATACTAAACATCATAGATAACACGCATAAAAAATATCGAACCTGTATCGGGCTCCAGAACCAAGATACGGGCCTGATACCACAATTTCACATAGAATTTCAATTTCAAAAACCTTTATATTTTTCAGAAAACAACTTTCTTTAAAAATTCATTTCTCGGACTTGGGACCTCGGAATTCGATTCCGGGCACACTCCCAAGTTCCATATTTTCCTACAAACCCTTCGGAACCGTTAAATCACGGATCCTGGTCCGTTTGCCAAAAATATTGACCAAAGTCAACTTTACTCAAATTTCAACACAAAAAAATTATTTTCATTAGGTTTTCTCATAACGGCCTTTCCGGCTACACACCCGGGCTGTGCACGCACATCGAGGTGAGATAAAAAGAGGTTCTCATGACCTCGAAACACAAATTTAGCTAGAAATACACGGGATGACCTTTTGGGTCATCACAATCTCCACCTCTAAAACAAACGTTCGTCCTCGAACGGACATAGAAAGATACCTGAATCGGGGAAAAGATGGGGATATCAGCTCCGCATATCGGACTCGGACTCCCAAGTAGCTTCCTCAACAGACTGCCTTCTCCACTGAACACGAACCGAAAGATAACTCTACGATCTCAACTGACAAACCTGTCGCGCTAATATGGCTACCGGCTCCTCCTCATAAGTCAGATCCTTGTCCAACTGGACACTGCCGAAGTCAAGTACATGAGAGGGATCGACAATATACTTCCGAAGCATAGATACATGAAACACCGGATGTATGGATGATAAACTCGGTGGCAAAGAAAGTTTATAGACCACCTCTCTTACCTTATCAAGAATCTAAAAGGGACCAATGTACCTAGGGCTCAACTTGCCCTTCTTCCCGAACCTCATCACACCCTTCATAGGCGACACCCAAAACAATACCATGTCTCCTATCATAAATGACAAATCACGAACTATGCGGTCTACATAACTCTTCTGCTTGGACTGAGTTGTACAAAGTCTATCCTGAATGATCTTCACCTTGCCCAAGGCATCCTGAACTAACTCTGAACCCAATAATCTAGCCTCTCCCGGCTCGAACCACCCAACTGGCGACCGACACTGCCTACCATACAACGCCTCATAAGGAGCCATTTGAATGCTCGACTGGTAGATGTCGTTGTAGGCAAACTCAGCTAAAGGAAAAAACTAGTCCCATGAACCTCCAAAGTTAATTACACATGCTCGAAACATATCCTCCAAGATCTGAATGGTATGTTCGGACTGCCCGTCCGTCTGAGGATGAAATATTGTGCTCAACTAAACTCGTGTGCCCAACTCAGGCTGAAATACTCTCCAAAAATGGGAGGTAAACTGAGTACCTCGGTCAGAAATAAAAGACACGGGCACACTATGCAAGCGAACAATCTCCATGATGTAGATATTTGCCAACTTCTCCGAAGAATATGAAACCGATACAGGAATAAAGTGTGCTGACCCACACTGCATCAAACATCCTCTGAGTCTGTGGGAGCTCAACTACAAAATCTATGGTAACACGCTCCCACTACAACTCGGGAAGCTCAATCTACTGCATCAAACCACTGGGTCTCTGGTGCTCGTACATAACCTGCTGACAGTTCAAGCACCGAGCTACATTTGCCACAATTTCTTTCTTCATCCACCGCCACCAACAATGCTGCCTCAAATCCTGGCACATCATTGCGGCGCCCGGATGAATGGAATACCGGGAACTATGGGCCTCCTGCAATATCAACTCACGAATACCATCAACATCAGGCACACAAATACAGCCCTGCATCCTCAAGACTCCATCATCATCCACTATAACCTGCTTGGCACCTCCGTGCCGGACCGTATCTCTAAGAACACATAAATGACGATCATCATACTGTCGGTCTCGAATACGATCAAACAATGAAGAACGGGCCATAGTATAAGCCAAAACACTGCCAGTCTCTGAAACATCAAGTCATATGAATCAATTGGCTAAGTACTGAACATCTAAATCAAGTGGTCGCTCCCCGATCGGTATATAAGCAAGACTACCCATGCTGGCTGACTTCCGACTCAAAGCATCGACCACCACATTGGCCTTTCCCGGATGATAAAGAATGATAATGTCATAATCTTTCAACAGCTCTAACCATCTTCTCTGCCTCATATTCAACTCTTTCTACTTGAACAGATACTGCAAACGCTTATGATCCGTGAACACCTCACACGACACACCATACAAATAATGCCTCCAAATCTTCAACGCATGAACAATGGCTGCTAACTCTAAATCGTGAACTGGATAGTTCTTCTCATGAATCTTCAACTTACGAGAAGCATAGGCTATAACCTTACCATCCTGCATCAACACTACACCAAGTCCAACCCGTGAAGCATCACAATACACGGTATATGGCCCTGAACCCATGGGAAAAACTAACACTGGTGCCGTGGTCAAGGCTGTCTTGAGCTTCTGGAAGGTCGCCTCACACTCATCTGACCACCTGAACTTGGCACCCTTCTGAGTCAACTTTGTCATCGGGTCAGCAATAAATGAAAAGCCCTCCAGAAACCGGGGATAATAACCTGCTAAGCCCAAGAAGCTCCGAATCTCTGTAGCTGAGGTGGGTCTAGACAATCTCTGACTGCTGAAATCTTCTTGGGATCAGCCTGAATAGTCTCTACTGACACCACATGGCCCAAAAATGCTACTGAACTCAACCAAAACTCACATTTAGAAAATTTGGCATACGACTGTCTATCCTTTAGATTCTGGAGGACGACTCGATGGTGCTGCTCATGCTCCTCTCGGTTGCGAGAGTATAACAATGTATCATCAATGAAAACAATAAAAAATGAGTCCAAATAGGGCCTGAACACTCGGTTCATCAACTCCATAAAAGTAGCTGGGGCATTTGTCAACCCAAATGACATCGCCAAGAACTCATAATGCTCGTACCGAATGCGGAAAGTTGGTTTAAGGTCATCAGATGCCCTAATCCTCAACTGATGGTAGCTAGATCTCAAATCAATCTTTGAAAACATTGCAGCACCCTGAAGATGGTCGAATAAATCATCAATCCTCGGCAAAGGATACTTGTTCTTGACAGTAACCTTGTTCAATTACCGGTAGTCAATACACATTCTCATTGAGTTATATTTCTTCTTAACAAACAACACTAGGGAACCCCAAGGGGAAACACTAGGCCTAATGAATCCTTTATCAAGCAAGTCATGTATCTGATCCTTCAACTCCTTTAGCTCTGGCGGGGACATACGATATGGTGGGGTAGAAATGGGCTGAGTGCCCGGAGCAAAATCAATGCAAAAGTCAATATCCCAGTCGGGTGGCAAACCCGGCAGGTCTGCAGGGAATACCTCTGGAAACTCACAAACAATGGGTAGAAACTCCATAGAAGGAACCTCGGCACTAGAATCAGGAACATAGGACAAATAGGCAAAACAACCCTTCTCGACCATGCGCCGAGCCTTCATATATGAAATGACACTGCCCGAAGAATGACCAGGAGTCCCTCTCCACTCCAATTGGGGTTCTCCCGGTAAGGACAAGGTCACGTACTTGGAATGACAATCAATAATAGCATGATAGGGAGATAACTAATCCATCCATAAAATGACATCAAAATCGACCATATCAAGAAGTAAAAGATCTACACGGGTCTCATGACCACCAATGAACACTATAAATGACCGATAGACTCGATCTACCACCATAGAATCACCCACCGTAGTAGACACATATACAGGAATACTCAAGGAATCACAGGGCATAATCAGATAAGGAGGAAAATATGAGGACACCTAGGAAAATGTAGACGCCGGATCAAACAAAACCGAAGCATCTCTGCTGCAAACTGAAATCATACATATAATAACTGCATTAGAGGCCTTAGCTTCAGGCCTGGCAGGAATAGCATAGCATTAGGGCGGGGCCCCACCTATCCGAACATCATTGGGTCGACCTACTACGGGCTGACCTCTACCTCTCATAGCATGTCCTCCACCTCTAACTTTCTGACCTCCACCTCTGGCAGCTCGACCTCCACCCCTAGTTGGCTGAGAGGGTAGGGGTGCATCTGGTGCGGGAATCATAGCACGGGAACCCGAATGCTGAGAACTACTAGAAGCTCGAGGGCAATACCTAGCAATGTGCCCTGGAACACCACAAGAGTAACAAGACTTCTTCTGCTGAGATTGTTGGCCCTGAAATTGTCCCTGTCGATTAGAATAACCACCTTGGAAGCTCTGGAGTGGTGGTGCACCGATAGGAGCTGGTGGTGCACCGCGAGATACCTGAAGTGCCGACTGGTATGGTCTAGAAGGATGACCTCTGCCGAAAGAATCCCTGCCTCCATATGAGGCACCATTGAATCAGCCGAAATGATGAGGTCTCTTGTCATACCCCTGACCACTGCCCTTTGACAAGACCATGTCAATACACCTTGCCACATTGGCCGCTTCCTGGAATAAAATATCAGTACCTAACTCTTTGGCCATCTGAAGTCTAATAGGTTGAGTTAGCCCCTCAATAAACCTCATCACCCTCTCTCGATATATGGGTAGTATCATGATAGCATGTCGGGCCAAAGTGATGAACCTGGTCTCATACTGTGTAACAGTCATAGATCCTTGCTGGAGGCACTCAAACTGCCTCCTAAGATCATCCCTCTAAGTAACTGGCAGAAACTTCTCCAAAGGTCATCTCGTATATTTCTAGCTAAATCTGTGTCCCGAGGTCATGAGAACCTCCTTTTATCCCACCTCGATTAATGTGCACAGCCCGGGCATGTAGTCGGGAAGACGTTATGAGAAAAACTAATGAAAATGATATTTTTGTGTTGAAATTTGAGTAAAGTTGACCTTGGTCAACATTTTTGGTAAATGGACCCGGATCTGTGATTTGACGGTTCCAGAGGGTCCGTAGGAAAATATAGGACTTGGGCGTATGCTCGGAATCGAATTCCGAGGTCCCAATCCGAGAAATGAATTTTTAAAGAAAATTGTTTTCTGAAAAATATAAAGGTTTTTGAAAATGAAATTCTATGTGAAACCTGTGGTATCGGGCCCGTAGCTTGGTCCCGGAGCCCGGTACAGGTTTGATATGATTTATGTGGGTTATCTATGAAATTTGGTGAGAAACGGAATCCATTTGACGTGATTCGGACCTAAATTGCAAAATTTGATGTTTAAAGGAGGTTTGAGAAATTTCATTGATTTTGGGGTTTAATCCAATGTTTATGATGTTATTTTGGTGATTTGATTACATGAATAAGTCCATAGGATGTTTTCTAGGTTGTGTGCACTTTTGGTTTGAAGTTCCGAGGACTCGAGTTAGTTTCGGGTATGTCCCGGGATGTTTTTAGGCTTAGAACAGGGTTGTTGCAGGTTCAATGAAGTACAGATCTCTGAACCCGCCAGTGCGGTCCGCGGTGGAAGGGTCTTCGCGGCCGCGGTCACCTTTGCGCGGTCTGCGGTGGAAGGGACTTCGCTACCGCGGTCGCTTTTGTGCGGTCCGTGGTGGGGGCCTGCGGGGGGGAGGGGGGAGATATATTTAAATGGGATTTTCAGCTATTTTTCATTTTTCAAAACCCTAAAAACATAAGAGGCGATTTTCCAAACACTTTTTCTTCTCCAAAACATTAATAAGTGATTTCTAACTCATTTTCTTTAATCCTTAACTTCTTTTTACAAGATTTCATCATAGAATCTAGGGTTTTCATGGTGGAATTGGGAATTTTGGGTAAAACCTAAGAATATTGAAATTTGGGGATCTAGACCACAAATTGAGGTCGAATTCCAAAACAATATATTTATACGGGTTCGAGGGTGAATGGGTAATCGGGTTTTGGTCCGAACATAGAGTTTGGACCGAGCGGGCCTGGGGTCGATTTTTTACTTTTTGGGAAAAACTTTAGAAAACTCATTTCCATGCATTAGAATTGATTCATTTAGCATTTATTGATATAATTAAGTAACTTGTGGATATATATACGAGCGATTTGGTGGTGGAATCAAGAGGCAAAGCGGTAGTTGAGGCTTGAATTAGGTTCGTGGCATCGAGATAAGTGTTTTGCCTAACCTTAGCTTTAGGGAATAGGTGTCGAGTCATATATGCTACGTGTTTATCCCATGTTCAATGTATAGGTTAGGTGACGAGTACCTCTGCATTATCGTCAAGCATGCCCGTGAGTCGGTCATTATGATATATGTGTTTTTGTTCGTTATTTACTGTGTTATGAAGTAGGTTTCATTTTGGAGGTTATTCAATTGTTGGAAATACTTGGTTGCGAACATTTTTGATTAATTGTCGGTTGAGGATCATTTTGTTAAGTTTTACACTTGAGCGAGATTGGTTATAGTTGTGTCCCTTGTCGGAAAGGTGTTTGTTTCTACTATTGTTCCCTTGCCGGGATGTTGTGATTATGATACATGTTATTGATTTTTCCTTGCCAAACTGTTTTTCTTGATATTGTTTGGGTGAGGAAGAGTGTAAAGCACAAAGGGTGATGCCGTGTATTTAATTTTTGCATTGTGAGGAAGAGTGTAAAGCACGAAAGGTTATGTCGTGTATTTATTTGTTTTTATTTGTTGCATTGTGAGGATGAGAGTGTAAAGCACGAAGGGTGATGCCGTGTATTTAATTTTTGCATTGTGAGGAAGAGTGTAAAGCACGAAAGGTTATGTCGTGTATTTATTTGTTTTTATTTGTTGCATTGTGAGGATGAGAGTGTAAAGCACGAAGGGTGATGCCGTGTCATGATTTAATATTTAGAAGCACGAAGGATGATGCCCTGTCATTTTATTTATTCATTGCATTGTGACGATGAGAGTAAAATCACGAAGGGTGATGTCGTGTATTTATTTATTTATTTAATTACTTGTTTTGGCGAGAATGAGAGTAAAAACACGAAGGGTGATGACGTGCACTTGTTTAGGTGAGGATGTGAGTAAAGCACGAAGGGTGATGCCGTGTACTTGTTTGTTCTATGTGTTTACTTTCTGTGCTATTTTTTGATACTTAGTTTGTTGCTTTGTTCTATGATTCAGTAATTGTTTACCCCCTGTCCCCAGCATGTTCTCCCCCGTTTTACACCTAACTGGTCATTTTCCTGCCGTTATTCATGTTATATATGTTATTGAATTGCACTGGTGTTTATTATTTGTTGTGTCCTATCCTCGTCACTACTTCGCCGAGGTTAGGCTCGCAACTTACTTAGTACATGGGGTCGGTTGTACTGATACTACACCTCCACTTCTTTATGTTGTGCAGATTACGGTACCTGACCCAGTGGACACTGATCGAGGGAGTATGCTTCAGTCCACCGGAGACACTGAGGTAGACCTGCAGGCGTCCGCAGGCCTTGGCGTCCCCTTCCTTATTCCACTTTCCTTTATTTCTATTTCTAGTACTTCAGAAAATAGTTGTATTATTTCTTTCAGACCCTCTATCTGTATTAATCATAGATAGTCCGTGACATTGTGACTCCAAAGATCCGGGTTGGCTAGTTTATGGATTTAGTTATGCATTTCCTTGTTATCTCTTCTTACTTTTAAGCTTTTAGTTACGGAAAAGCTGATTTTTACCTGTTCTCGCTTAATAATTAAAGGGTTTACTAAATATAATTAAATATGTTGGCTTGTCTAGCGGGTTCAACGTTAGACGCCATCACGATCCCGATGGTGGGAATTTTGGGTCGTGACACCGGTGGTGGTCAGAGACTGCACGGAAACACCATAGAAGGGAACTTCTCGCCGGTGACAGCAATTAGGGTTAGGGTAGGTCGAGAGAAAACTGGAGAGGTTAGGGAATTTGGTAAAGGCGGAATGAGAGACTGAGGGAGGGGTTAGGGTAGGTTAGACATTAAAAGGGTAAGTTTAATCGTGGACAGTTGATCTAAAAGATCAACGGCCACTATTAAAGGGGTTATTGGGTCGGGTAGATGCAAGTTGGGCCTGGGTGGATTGGGCTGGTTTTTAAAAGGGTTTTGGGCTAATATTTAGGGAAATGACTGGTATTAAAAGGGGTTAGGTCCGAAATAAAAAGGGCTATTTGTTAAATACCCAATTAATTGATAAAATAATTTATAAAAATAATTAACAGGTTATAAAATTGATTTTCATGCATAGAAATGTCTTAAAATAATTACTCACTATTTTAAAAATACACCAAGCTATTTTACGTGAAATAGTATAATAAGCATGCATGGGCTATAATTGCAAAGTTATTGCAATTATAACCCAAAAAGTGAAAATGTGGCCATTTGTGAAATAATTTGTGCTTAATATAAATATAAATAGCAAAATTATGCCATGAAATTGTTATAAAGTCATTCGTGATGCAATTAGTAATTATTTATATAAATAAAAATACTGCGATAAATTAATTAGAATCCTTAAAAAAGCAGAAATTATGGAAAAATATTAATTGATGCTAATGCATAGTTTTGAAGGTATATATGCATTTTGAAAAAATATCACAGGGGAAAATTGGGTATCAACACTATGTATTTATTTCATTTCCGCTTTGTAAGCTCTAATCTTAGAAGCTTATGATTTGTACTACCACTCCTTGGAGAATGTATGAGATTTAGATGATTCCTTTTGCTTAATTGTCTTATTAATATTAGTGGAATTGGATTGTTTTTAGTTGGGTTACCTAGCGGGTTGGATTATGTGTGTCACGACCCGAAATTGCACCTTCAGGCCGTGACTGCGCCTAACGTTGAACCCGCTAGACAAGCCAACGTGCACAAGTAATCTAACATTTGCAACCCAATTCAACAGTAGTAAAGGATAGCCCTTTAAAATCTTAACAGAAATAACGAAACACTTTAGAATTTTTAACAGCGGAAATGTAATAGAAATTCGAAAACACAAAGTGAAATGGTAAAATACATAACGTCGCATAAGCCCAAAATCGGGGTGTCAAAACTCATGAATTGTCTTAACAAAGTGCTAAATATATAGTCTAAAAAAGAAATATATTATTGTCTTGAAACTGGGGGAGAAGATAAGACAATAAGGAATCCAAAGGCAGGAGAGACACCAAGGCCCACGAACGCCAGCGGGTATATCTTGAAGTTCTGGGTGGATTGAAGGTGACTCCCTCAATGCGGCCCACTGGGTCCGGATGCGGGGTCTGCACAACATTAAGAAGTGCAGTGCAGCATCAGTACAACCGACCCCATGTACTGAGTAAGTGCCGATCCTAACCTCGACCGAAGTAGTAACGAGGCTAGACTTAGCAACAACGTTAACCTGTCCTATTTTACAACTCAAAGCATGGAAAAACAAGGCAAAAGATAGGCAGACAAGTATGTGATACGGGAGCTGTAAAGGGGAACAAGTGAAATGAAGTAGTTAAATTGACATATAGAAGTAAACAAAGGAGGCAAATTAACACAATAGCTAACGAAACAAGTATAAGTACCAGAAATGTAAATAATGGCACGGCATCACCCGTCGTGCTTTTACTCTCTTTCTCACAATGTGATTTATAATGTGAAATAGCATAAATCATGGCACGACATCACCCTTTGTGCTTTTACTCTCTTTCTCACAATGCAATGTACAATGTAAGGCAATAGAAATCATGGCACGACATTAACCTTCGTGCTTATAATCAATGTAAATCATGGCACGGCATTAACCTTCGTGCTATTAATCAATATGAATCATGGCACGGCATCACCCTTCGTGCTTTACACTTCCTCACCAAACAATGACAGCTATAATGGCAAGGAGTACAGCATAGTGGAAATACATTTCAATATCACCCGGCAAGGGTCTCAGCTATAACCAATCAATTCAATTATATCCTTAACAGTTGGATTTTCAATCAAACCAATACATCATAGGTTCATCAACCAAAATTTCCAACAATAACGGCTTCCAAGTAGAGACAAGTTCATAATATAACGAACATGGATGTAATAACAAGATCTTCATCAAAATTAGACTCAAGGGCATGCTTGACACACAATGCATAGGTGCTCGTCACCTTACCTATGCATTGAACATGATAAACACTTAGCACATAGCATACAATACTTATTCTCTCACCGAAGTTAGGCAAGACACTTACCTCGGGTCCAAAATATAGCAATCACCCTTCTAACACCGCTTTTCCTTTTGAATTCAACTCCGGAACAACAATATCTAGGCATAATTAACTTAAGCATATCAATAAAGACTCAATAAATCCAACCCATAGTCTAATTACCCAATTTCAAGCATTCTTCCAAAAATACCAAAATTCGACCCCGGGCTTACTTGGTCCAAACACGAGGTTCGGACCAAAACTCGATCACCCATACCCCCACAAGTTAGAACATATAATTTGTTTTGAAATCTTACCCCAAATTGGGGTTGAATTATCCAAAATTCCCAAAAACCTAACTCTACCCAAAACCCCTAATTTCTATTTTGTTTTTAGAATTTTAGGCCTAGATTCTAGTGTTTTGAGAAGAAGGAATTGATGAAGAAGTGTAAATCCCGTAATAACATTCTGTTTTTTACTTAAAGAATTAACTGGGCGATTTTGTTCATCGTGATCGCAAGAAAGGGGCTGCGATCGCGGAAACTCTGGTCCTAACTCACTGCGATCGTAGAAGAGGAGTTGCGATCGCGGAATAAAGCTAAGCTGACCCTATGCGATCGCAGGAAGAGGTATACGATCGCGGAACACTAGGACATCACACTATGCAATCGCGGGTCGAAGGGATGCGATCGCAGAAGGGACCTGGACAGACATCTGCGATCGCGGATCAAAGGCTGCGATCGCTGAGAAGAAAACACCAGACACCAGAAAATGAGATAAAACCAAAACCAAAAACACACACGACTCCCAAATCATCCTACGGGCTGATTCAAGCATTTAAATCATCGAAACATCATCAAATTCATCGAATTAAACCTCAAGACTCTTAAAATTTTCTTAAAACTTCATAAAGCTTAATTTTTCCAATTTTGATCCGTAACACGTCATTTCAAGCCCGTTTTACACCAAATTGCACAGATAAGTCACATAACATATATTAAACTTGTTCCGGGCTTCGGAACATAATACGTGCCCGGTAACACGGTTTTCACATCAAATTTCATTTTCAAAAACCTTTATTATTTTCAGAAAACAATTTTCTTTAAAAATTCATTTCTCGGGCATGGGACCTCGGAATTCTATTCCGGGCATACGCCCAAGTCCCATATTTTCCTACGGACCCTCCGAGACTGTCAAATCACGGGTCCGGGTCCTCTTACCAAAATTTTTGACCAAAGTCAATTTTATTCATTTAATTGTTACAACAATTCCATTTTTATCAAAATTTCACATAGAAGCTTCCCGGCTACATGCCGGGCTGCACACGCATATCGAGGTGAGATTAATGGAGGCTTTCAGAGCCTTGGAAAATAGATTTAGCTGAACTAACTTAGGATGACCTTTTGGGTCATCACAATCTCCACCTCTAAAACAAACGTTCGTCCTCTAACGGACATAGAAAAGTACCTGATTCTGAGAAAAGATGGGGATAACGACTCCTCATATCGGACTCGGACTCCCAAGTAGCATCCTCGGAAGGCTGACCTCTCCACTGAACATGAACCGAAGGATAACTCTTCGACCTCAACTGGCGAACCTTCCTATCTAATATAGCTACCGACTCCTCCTCGTAAGTCAAATCCTTGTCCAAATGGACACCGCTGAAGTGAAGAACATGAGAAGGATATGCAATGTACCTCCGGAGCATAGATACATGAAACACTGGATGTACGGCTGATAAATACGGTGGCAAGGCAAGTCTGTAGGCCACCTCTCCTACATTTTCCAAAATCTCAAATGGACCAATATACCTAGGGCTCAACTTGCCCTTCTTTTCGAATCTCATCACACTCTTCATAGGCGACACTCGAAGGAACACCAGGTATCCTACCATGAAAGCCAAATCTCGAACTCTACAATCTGCATAACTCTTTTGCCTGGACTGAGCTATACGAAGCCTATCCTGAATAATCTTCGTCTTATCCAAGGCATCCTGGACTAACTCAAAACCCAATAACCTAGCCTTTCTGGGCTCGAACCATCCGACTGGAGACCGAAATCGCCTACCATACAATGCCTCATACGGAGCCATCTGAATGCTCGACTGGTAACTTTTGTTGTAGGCAAACTCCGCTAAAGGCAAGAACTGATCCCATGAACCACCAAAATCAATGACACAGGATCGCAACATATCCTCCAAAATCTGAATAGTACGCTCGGACTGTTCGTCCATCTGAGGATGAAATGTTGTGCTCAACTCGATATGTATGCCCAACTCTCGCTGAAATACTCTCCAAAAATGGGAGGTAAACTAACTACCTCGGTCTGATATAATAGATAAGGGCACGCCTTGCAATCTGACAATCTCCCTCATGTAAATCCTTGCTAACTTCTCCGCTGAATACGACACTGGTACTGGAATGAAATGCGCTGATTTTGTCAGCCTATCCACAAAAACCCATACTGCATCAACCATCCTCTGAGTCTGTGGGAGCCCAACTACAAAATCCATCGTGATACGCTCTCGCTTCCACTCGGGAAGCTAAATCTGCTGCATCAATCCACCGGGTCTCTGGTGCTCATACTTAACCTGCTGCCAATTCAAGCACCGAGCTACATAAGCCACAATATCCTTCTTTATTCTACGCCACCAATAATGCTGCCGCAAGTCCTGGTACATCTTCGCGGAGCCCGGACGAATGGAATACCGGGGACTATGGGCCTCCTGCAATATCAACTCACGAATGTCGTCCACATCAGGAACACATATAAGACCAGGCTATCTCAAAACTCCCTCGGCATCAACTATGACCTGCTTGGCACGTCCGTGCCGAACCGCATCTCTAAGAGCACACAAATGACAATCATCATACTGCATGGCACGAATACAATCATACAATGAAGAACGAGCGACGGTATGGTCCAAAACACTGCCACCCTCAGAAACCTCCAACCAAAAAAATTGATTAGCTAACGCCTGAACATCCAAAGCCAAAGGTCGCTCTCCAACTGATAAATAGGCCAAACTACCCATATTGACTAACTTCCGGCTCAAAGCGTCGGCCACTACATTGGCCTTTCCCGGACGATAGAGAATAGCAATATCATAGTCCTTCAGCAATTCTAACCACCTTCTTTGCCTCATGTTCAATTCCTTTTGCTTAAACAAGTATTGCAAACTCTTATGATCAGCGAATACCTCACACGGTACCCCATACAAATAGTGCCTCCAATCATCAAGGCATGAACAATAGCTGCAAGTTCCAAGTAGTGAACTAGATAATTCTTCTCGTGGATCTTCAACTGACGAGAGGCATAGGCTATAACCTTCCCATCCTGCATCAACACTTCACCAAGCCCAACCCGCGAAGCATCATAATACACGGTATAAGAACCTGAACCTGTGGGCAATACCAACACGGGTGTTGTGGTCAATGCTGTCTTGAGCTTCTGAAAGATCTCTTCACACTCCTTGGACCATCTGAACTGAACAATCTTCTACGTCAACTTGGTCATAGGGGCTTCTATAGATGAAAACCCCTCCACGAACCGGCGATAATAGCCTGCGAGTCCCAAGAAACTCTGAATCTCTGTGGCTGAAGTGGGCCTAGGCCAATCTCTAACTGCTGAAACTTTCTTTTGATCCACCTGAATGCCCTCTCCCGATACAACGTGGCCCTAGAATACCACAGAACTCAACCAGAACTCACACTTAGAAAACTTGGCATACAACTGCCTATCCCTCAAAGTCTGGAGGACGACTCTAAGGTGCTGCTCATGCTCCTCTCGGCTGAGAGAATATATCAAAATATCATCAATGAAAACAATAACGAACGAGTCCAAATAAGGCCTGAATACCCGGTTCATTAACTCCATGAATTTCGCGGGGTATTAGTCAACCCGAACGACATAACAAAAAACTCATAATGCCCATAACGAGTGCGAAAAGCCGTCTTAGGCACATCAGACGCCGTGATCCTCAGCTGATGATAACCGGACCTCAAGTCTATCTTAGAGAACACCCTAGCACCGTGAAGCTGGTCAAAGATATCGTCAATCCTCAACAAAGGATACTTGTTCTTGATAGTAACCTTATTCAACTGCTGGTAGTCAATACACATCCTTATTGGGCCATCTTTCTTCTTCACGAACAATACTAGAGCACCCCAAGGAGAAACATTAGGCCTGATGAATCCTTTATCCAACAAATCGTGTAACTGTTCCTTTAATTCCTTCAACTTTAGCGGAGACATACGATACGGGGGATAGAAATGGGCTGAGTACCCTCAGCTAACTCAATACAAAAGTCAATATCCCTGTCGGGTGGCATACCCGGCAGGTCAGTAGGGAATACCTCTGGAAACTCATGAATCACGGGCACGGACTCTATAGAAGGAGCCTCAGCATTATAATCACGAACATAGGCCAAATAGGCCAAACAACCCTTCTCGACCATGCGTCGAGCCTTCATATAAGAAATAAACCTACCAGAAGGATGACTAGGAGTCCCTCTCCTATCTAAATGAGGTACTCCTGGCAAGGCTAAGGTCACTGTCTTGGCATGACAGTCCAGAATAACATGATAGGGAGATAGCCAGTCCATACCTAATATAACATCAAAGTCAACCATATCAAGAAGCAAAAGATCAACCTAGGTCTCCAGACCACCAATAACTACTACGCAAGCATGGTAGAATCGATCTACCACTATAGAATCACCCACCGGTGTAGACACATGTATAATAGTACTCAAAGAATTACGGGGCATACTAAAATAAGGGGCAAAATATGAAGACACATAGGAGAATGTAGAACCCGGATGAAATAACACCGAAGCATCTCGGCTGAAAACTGAAACCGTACCTGTAATAACTACATCAGCAGCCTCAGAATCAGGACGAGCAGGAAAAGAATAACACCGGGGATGAGCCCCTCCAACCTGCAGATCTCTGGGTCTACCTGCTACGGGCTGACCCCTACCTCTCATGGCATGTGCTCCACCTCTATGAGCCTGACAACCACGTCTGGTACCTCGACCACCACCCCTAGCTGGCTGAGGGGGTAAGGGTGCACCTACTGCGGGAATCAAGGCACGGGAACCCTGATACTGGGGTCCACTCGAAGCTCCGCGGCAATATCTGGCAATGTGCCCCGGGCTACCACAACTATAACAAGATCTCTGATGTTGTGTCTGATGACTCGGGAACTGGCCCTAACGACCCTGATACCCACTCTGGTAACTCTGAAGTGGTTCTGCACTAGTAGGTGTTGGTGGTGCACTAACATGAGCTGGCAGTGCATGGGGAGATACCTGAAGTGCTGACTGAAAAGGTCGGGGTGGATGACCCCTACTGAAAGAATCCCTGCCTCCAGATGAGGCTCCACAGAATCTACCAAAATGACATGGCCTCTTGTCAGCCCCCTGACCACCGCCCTCTGACAAAATCATCTCAATCCTCCTAGCCACATCTGCTGCATCCTGGAACGAAATATCAGTACTCGACTCCGTGGCCATCTGGAGTCGTATCGGCTGGGCCAATACCTCAATGAACCTCCGAAATCTCTCCCGATCAGTGGGGAGTATCATCAATGCATGCCTGGCTAGAGCGATGAACGTGGTCTCATACTGAGTAACAGACATAGATCCCTGCTGGAGGCGCTCAAAATGCCTCCTAAGATCCTCTCGCTGAGTAGTGGGAAAGAACTTCCCCAAAAGTACCTCTGTAAACTGAGCCCAAGTCAAAGGTGTAGACCTAGCTGGTCTGGCTAAGAAGTAGTCCCTCCACCAAGTCTTGGCTGCGCCAGATAGTCGAAAAGTAGCGAAGTCAGCTCCATTGGACTCCACTATACCCATGTTCCGAAGAACCTCGTGGCAGCTGTCCAAATAGTCCTGTGGGTCCTCTGAAGGTGCACCAGTAAAAGTAGTATTGAACAACTTGGTGAATCTGTCCAGTCTCCATAAAGCATCTGCTGACATAGATACACCCTCGGCTGTCGGTGCCGCAATACCCGAATGAGCTACTCCAGCTGTCTGAGGTGCTGGAGTCTGAAACTGGGTGGCAACCTGCTCTGGTGTACGAATAACAGGAGTCCGGGTCCCTCCCCCATCCTGAGATCCAGCTGGTGCATTAGGAAGAAGACTGGCCTGAGCCACACTCTCCATAAGCCCCACCAAGCGGACGAGAGTGTCCTGAAGCACTGGGGAAGATATGAACCCCTCTTGGACCTGCGCTGGTCCAGCTGGGACTGCCGGAACTAGGACCTCCTCGTGAGACTCGACCTGAGGGTCCTCCACTGGGGCTGCTGCTCTAGGCTGAGCCCGGCCTCGGCCTCTAGCACGGCCTCGTCCTCGACCTCGACCCCTCGTAGGAACTGTAGCAGGAGTGTCGGGCTACTAAGCGGAACCAAGGAAAGCACGCGTCCTCTCCATCTCTGAGAGAGTAATTAGAGACTCGATTAATATTTACAATTCAATTGGCACAACAGAGAATAAAAGATGTGAAGTTATTCCTAACTTTGCAGCCTTTGGGGGATAAGTACAGACGTCTCCGTACCGATCCATCAGACTCTACCAAGGTTGTTCGTGAGTTTTGAGACCTAAGCAACCTAGAGCTCTGATACCAACTTGTCACGACCCGAAATCCCACCTTCAGGTCGTGACTGCGTCTAGTGTTGAACCCGCTAGACATGCCAACGTGCACAAGTAATGTAACATTTGCAACCCAATTCAACAGTAGTAAAGGAAATACCTTTAAAACTCTTAACAGAAATAACTAAACACTTTAGAATTTTTAACACCGGAAATGTAATAGAAATTCGAAAACGCAAAGTGAAATGGTAAAATACATAACATCGCATAAGCCCAAAACCGGGGTGTCACAACTCATGAACTGTCTAAACAAAGTGCTAAATACATAGTCTGAAAAGAAATATATCATTGTCTTAAAACTGGGGGAGAAGATAAGACAATAAGGAATCCAAAGGCAGGAGAGACACCAAGGCCCATGAACGCCAGCGGGTATATCTTGAAGTTCTGGGTGGACTGAAGGTGACTCCCTCAATGCGGTCCACTAGGTCCGGATGCGGGGTCTGCACAACATTAAGAAGTGCAGTGCAACATCAGTACAACCGACCCCATGTACTGAGTAAGTGCCGAGCCTAACCTCGACCGAAGTAGTGATGAGGGTAGACTTAGCAACAACGTTAACCTGTCCTATTTTACAACTCAAAGCATGGAAAAACAAGGCAAAAGATAGGCAGACAAGTATGGGATACGGGAGCTGTAAAGGGGAACAAGTGAAATGAAGCAGTTAAATTGACATATAGAAGTAAACAAAGGAGGCAAATTAACACAATAGCTAACGAAAAAAGTATAAGTACCAGAAATGTAAATAATGGCACAGCATAACCCTTCGTGCTTTTACTCTCTTTCTCACAATGTGATTTATAATGTGAAATAGTATAAATCATGGCACAGCATCACCTTTCGTGCTTTTACTCTCTTCTTCACAATGCAATGTACAATGTAAGGCAATAGAAATCATGGCACGGCACTAACCCTCATGCTTATAATCAATGTAAATCATGGCACGACATTAACCTTCGTGCTATTAATCAATATGAATCATGGCACGGCATCACCCTTCGTGCTTTACACTCTTCCTCACTATGCAATGTAATCAAATATCATGGCACGACATCACCCTTCGTGCTTTACACTATTCCTCACCAAACAATGACAGCTATAATGGCAATGAGTACAGCATACTGGAAATACATTTCAATATCACCCGACAAGGGGAAAACATCAATCAATATCACAACAATTGCCCGGCAAGGATCTCACCTATAACCAATCAATTCAATTATATCCTTAACAGTTGGATTTTCAATCAAACCAATACATCATAGGTTCATAAACAAAGATTTCCAACAATAACGGCTTCCAAGTAGAGGCAAGTTCATAATATAACGAACATGGATGTAATAACAAGATCTTCATCAAAATTAGACTCAAGGGCATGCTTGACACACAATGCATAGGTGCTCGTCACCTTACCTATGCATTGAACATGATAAACACATAGCACATAGCATACAATCCTTATTCTCTCACCGAAGTTAGGCAAGACACTTACCTCGGGTCCAAAATATAGCAATCACCCTTCTAACACCGCCTTTCCTTTTGAATTCAACTCCGAAACAATAATACCTAGGCATAATTAACTTAAGCATATCAATAAAGACTCAATAAATCCAACCCATAGTCTAATTACCCAATTTCAAGCATTCTTCCAAAAATACCAAAAGTCGACCCCAGGCTTACTTGGTCCAAACACGAGGTTCGGACCAAAACTCGATCACCCATACCCCCCACGAGTTAGAACACATAATTTGTTTTGAAATCCGACCCAAATTGGGGTTGAATTACCCAAAATTCCCAAAAACCTAACTCTACCCAAAACCCCTAATTTCTACTTTGTTTTTAGGATTTTAGGCCTAGATTCTAGTGTTTTGATGAAGGAAAATTGAAGAATTAGGAGTTAAGATCACTTACCCAAGAGGTTATGGAGGGAATCTAGCTTGGGGGTCGTCAAAGGGGGTCTTGGAGAAGAAGGAATTGATGAAGAAGTTTAAATCGTGTAATAACATTCTGTTTTTTTACTTAAAGAATTAGCTGGGCGATTTTGTTCATCGCGATCGCAACAAAGGGGTTGTGATCGCGGAGAGTCTGGTCCTAACTCACTGCGATCGTAGAAGAGGATTTGCGATCGCGAAATAAAGCTTAGCTGACCCTATGCGATCGCAGGAAGAGATATACGATCGCGGAACACTGGGACATCACACTATGCAATCGCTGGTCGAAGGGATGCGATCGCGGAAGGGACCTGGACAGACAATTGCGATCGCGGATCAAAGGCTGCGATCGCAGAGAAGAAAACTCCAGACACTAGAAAATGAGATAAAACACCAGATTTTTCACTCATTTACACCGCGTTAGCTACCCAAAACTCACCTGAGCCCTCGGGGCTCAAAACCAAAAACACACACGACTCCCAAATCATCCTAAGGACTAATTCAAGCATTTAAATCATCGAAACACCATCAAATTCATCAAATTTAACCTCAAAACTCTTAGAATTTTCTTAAAACTTCATAAAGCTTAATTTTCCAATTTTGATCCGAAACACGTCATTTCAAGTCCGTTTTACACCAAATTTCATAGATAAGTCACATACCATTTATTAAACTTGTTTCGGGCTTAAGAACCATAATACGGGCCCGGTAACACGGTTTTCAAACCAAAGTTCATTTTCAAAAACCTATAATATTTTTAGAAAATAATTTTCTTTAAAAATTCATTTCTCGGGCTTGGTCCTCGAAATTCAATTCCGGGCATACGCCCAAGTCCCATATTTTCCTACGGACCCTCCGGGACCGTCAAATTACGGGTTCGGGTCCGTTTACCAAAAAGGTTGACCAAAGTCAACTTTATTCATTTAATTGTTACAAAAATCCCATTTTCGTCAAATTTTCACATAGAAGCTTCACGGCTACATGCCCAGGTTGTGCACGCATATCGAGGTAACGTGAACGGAGGCTTTCGGAGCCTCGGAACACATATTTAGCTGAATTAACTTAGGATGACCTTTTGGGTCATCACAATGTGCCATCACGACTAGTGGGTTTTTGGTCGTGACATAATTACACAGCGTAATTACAAGGTTGCTTTTTAGTTTCATTCCTTTTTGTTTTCATTTTACTTCATTATTTTAAAATATGTTTATTTCTATTATATTAGCTTTTAATTTAATTTTTACTCTTTAATTTCTTTTGAAATTTTCAAATATATTTTTTTTGTACATTATTTATCTTTTATTTCTCTACCTTTACTTCTTGTGATTCCATGTAATTGCTTATATTTTATTTTTTTTATTTTTTTTAAAACTACACCTCAAAATATTAGAAATAATGAGTTAGTAACAAACCTGTCATATAATGAGCGATGCAATTAAAGTGGAATTTAATTTTTAAATGTGATTATGAACTTATTAAGTCCCCTAATCTTAACTTTAATGGAACTTAGAATTATTATGTTGGAATTTGACATATGTTAAACTATTTTTTTATTTTAAAATTGTGTTATATTCATGGTTCCAATTTACTTTTTTTAGTAGTATTGACTCACATTGCATGTTGTATAGTTTTTAGTTAGAATTTATAGATTAGTTTTGTCAAACATTTGAATAATGTTATGACATTATATTTGTAAATATTAATTTATTTTATCAAACATAAATTCCATGATGTTCTTACAAAATATATATTTTTAGTTTTTGTAAGTATCTTAATTAAATATTATAAATTTGATAACTATATATAAATTATTTTACAGTATTAGTTATAAATATATGATTACTAATTAATGTATATTCACGAAAATGTTTTTTATTAAATACCAAATATAATATCATTTATACTTATAAAAATTTATATGCATATATTTATTATATTAACTTTTATGTTTTGATAATTACATCATTTAAAATATAATATAACTGTGTAATTACACTTGAGCAACTAAACAGTAAACTTGTTATTACATTGTAATTACACTACGACAAACAAAGTGATTGTCATAATTACACAACTGTGTAATTACTAGGTTGTGTAATTAGTACCATAGTAATTACACTAATACCAATTACCTGGTGGCTTTCCAAACATACCCATAAACTATACAGGTAAAATAAGCTATTCAACGGTAAAATATGTAGTTGAATGTAGGGTGTTCAAATTGAACCCGAGAAACCCCACCAAATCGATAAAACAAACCAAATCGATTAAAAACCCCGATTAGATTTGGTAATGAGTAAAACAAATCCATACCAAATATATATATATATATATATATATATATATATATATATGTGTGTGTGTGTGTGTGTGTGTGTGTGTGTGTGTGTGTATGTGTGTGTATGTGTGTGTGTGTGTAATGGCCCGGCCGGTCGTTTCGAGAGTTATAGCCGTTTTTCCCATTTCTGTTTCTTTAGGTGTTGTTCAGCGATAATGTATGGTATCGGGTTGGTTGGTTCGGGTTTGGAATGTGATTTGGGGGTTCGTGGTAGAGTTAGGCTTGAATTGGCGAAATTGGAAATTTGGTAATTTTTGGTCGGTAGTGGAAAATTTTATATCAAGGTCGGAATTGAATTTCGGAAGTAGGAATAGATTTTGGTGTCATGTTTGACTTGTGTGCAAAATTTGAGGATATTCGAACAAGGTTTGATTGGTTTCGGCGTCATTTGTGGAATTTAGGAGTTATAAGTTCTTAGGCTTGAACCCGAGATTTGATTTGATGTTTTGGTGTTGTTTGAGTGATTCGTAGTTTTGGCTAGGTTTGAATGATGTTATGGGATGCGTTCGTATGGTTGGTTGAGGTCCCAAGAGCCTCGGGTGTGTTTCGGATGGTTAGCAGGTGACGCGCCCCTTTTCTTTCCTCCACACGGGTTAGGTACGGAGAGATCGGGTTTATGACATTCTGGACAACTCCTTAAAGAAAAGGTTTTAAGGAAGAGTAGCCACCTAACGATTTTATGGTGCGTTAGGGCACCTAGAATAATTAACTGATAAACTAGTTTGCATTACCAGAGATCGGGGTAAGGGCTTTAAGTTATCCCGAGGGGAAGGTGTTAGGCAACCCTCAAGATCCACAACTGTGGGTCCCAGCCAAGTAGTTTTTTTAATTTGGACAGTAAACAAATGACAAGCAAGGCTCACGTAAGAGGGGATTTCAAGTAAATGTTGGAATTATCAAAAGAATTTTAATTGAATAGCAAATTAAATCATTTAAATGAAAATGTCCTAGGTTTTAAATCAATATAAATCACATCAATGCAATACCTGGTATGTCACGCCTCGAAGAGGGGCTACACGTGGTATTAGCGCACCGATCATCATATCCATATTCTATCCTTCCCACCACGTTAAAGTATTTAAAACGTGTGTTGGTCACAAAAGCTTATTGTCGTCCCATTCTATAAGTCCTGGAGGGTGTTGATGACTACTAATCCTACAAGGTGAGCACTAGGCTGACCCCTTAAGTTTTAAAGGATAAACTCTAAGCGACAAGCAGAAAACAGTTAGGACTTACACATAAAAGATTCACATAAACAGTTGGGGGCTCATATATCCCTCCGCAAATAAGACACGTAAAATAGCAGGTCTCAAACACAATAAAAAGTCTCAAAGTCAGAACTTAAAGCAGGAAATTTGAGTGTGAAAACAGTAGGTTTCAACGAGTTTTAGCGGGGGGGGGGGGGGGGGGGGGGGGGGGGCTGAATGATTTTGAAAACTCAGTAATTTGAAGGCAAAGCATGATTCAAAATAAACAGAGTGATTTGCAGAAGGTAGTGACTGATTTCGGAAATCCAGTAATTTAAAGACAGGGCAGGAATTCAAAAGAGTGAACAACAATTTTAATGGATTTTGGTAAAAAGTGTGAATGAACAATTTTAAAAATACCAGTAGTTTGAAAGCAAAGCATGGGTTTTAAATAGAGAGATTTGTACATGCTTCGGAAAAAGGGTAAACGGTTTTTAAAATCCAGTAGTTTCTAGGCAAAGCATGAGTTGAGGGTAGTAACAAGCAGCAGAGTTAGATGAATTTCAGAAAAAGACTGATTGGTTTTAAAGACTATTTGTTCTGTAATACAGGCAATACATAAAATAGTTGATATTTGGTTGTATAAGTATTAGGCCTAAGATTTTCCTAGGCGTCCGAATATATACTGATTATTCATTTTACAAAATCAGTGCAATGCATGTCTTTAACTTTGATTTTAAAAGACATGTGGTGGGAATAAAATCCTATAGGCATGGTATCTAAGACAATGTATTGAAGCCAGTGTAAGGTTTTACAGAAAACGTTTTTAGCCATTTAACATATTTTAGCTAGGTTATTAGACACACAAGCGATTCAAAAGCGTGATTAAACTTAATACATACTTCTAGGTGTTTGGCAGAATACTTATCATAAAGACTTGAAACAGACATGCTAAAAGTAAAATCCTAAGGTAACATGGTATCTAATGCACACATTGATACTTTATGGTTTTCTTATGAAACCTAAAGCATGATTTCTAGATGTAATAATTATGAAAAATGCAGAGGCAGTAACTGTGATGATCCAAAAAAGAGTCATCTTATGTGAATTTGATTTTGACTATGTTCCGAGGCCTAGAAATCCTCCGTTAATCTCCCTAAGATGTTCGTGCGCAGCCTGGGCACGTAGCCGGGAAGCCTTTATGTGAAAACTTTATTAAGAGTTTAATTTATGATAATTAATTGAATAAAGTTGACTTTGGTCAACGTTTTTGGTAAACAGACCCGAATCTGTGATCCGACGGTCCCGGAAGGTCCGTAGGAAAATATGGTACTTGGGCGTATGCCCGGAATCAAATTCCGAGGACCCAAGTCCGAGAAATGAATTTTTAAAGAAAATTATTGTATGAAAAATATTAAAGGCTTATGAACATGAACCTTGATGTGAAACCTGTGTTGTCGAGCCCGTATTATGATTTCAGAGCCCGGAACAGGTTCAATATGTGTTATGTAAGTTATCTGTGAA
>ML266170.1:42500-99437 GCA_005239495.1 Nicotiana undulata | reverse complement strand
CCAAGTCATAAAACATCAGACAAACTTATGAGAAGCATAAAATAGGGGAACGATGTTCAAATACACAAATCAATTGGCCAAGTCATTACATAAAGGCAATGCAACATAAGCACATCCAGATTGTTTAGTATAGATCGTTAAAATCTATTATAGACCTTTAACATAAATCTGACATGTTCATATTCAACCCCAAATTTAAAAGTTCTCTCAAGATCACCTAAAATCTCCACCAAACTCCCTCAAAATTGAGATATAAGCTCTCCAAGATGGACTCAATCTATAGTAACAACACTCAATCCAAACATAAAATAATTTCGCAAAATTTTATTTTTTAGCCAAGCTTCAAAATGAGCTTTAATGGAATTTTATTTTTGTCCTTCAAGTTTCAAGCTCAAGTTTACATATAATGAATATAATGCATATCTTTAAAATTTTAAGAGACAACATCAGCTTCAACGATTGAATCAATCTAGTTTGCAATCAAAGAGTGAACAATGAAGCTGAAGAAGTAGACTGGATAAAAGCTAGTTATATGCTGAATAAGGGTGACAAGCGGGCCGGTCCAAGACCGGGACCGGCCCGGGACTGCGAGCCAAACGGGCCAGGACCGGTTGGACCGGTGTTCGTGGGCCAGCTCGGGCTTCTGGGCCGGTTCTTCACAATAAGACCGCTAGGACATGGACCGTTTGGGACCGGACCGGTCCCTGGCAGGCCAAATGGTCAAATTTAAAAAAAACGTTTTGTTGGGCTTTTAAAATATTGACAAGCTTTTTGCATATAGAAAAACAAGGCTCGTACTTTGTCAAATTATAGTATAGTTTATGATATCGTCCCACAGAGATTGGAAGATCTATGCTACAGATTTATGGTATTTTAGCTACTATCTGAGAGAATAAAATTGATGAAAGAAGAGTAGGATTTTAGAATTATAAATTTACTTAAACAATATCAAATAACTTCCGGAAAATATATATTTAAAAAGAGTTGGGAATCATTAAATTCACTTGATAATGTTATTATAAAACTATTTCAGTTTCACATATATTTAGTTGAGGAATAATTGCTTATTGCGAATACAATTATATCTACTCACTCTAAAACAATCAATTAATATCATTCCGTGAGGTTATAAATATTAATTAATTGATATCCAGTGAGAGTAAAAACTGAAATAATGTTCTTGCCTGAATTATACTAAAATTAGTGAAAACCTCTTGAGATTACTTTCACTAAGTCATTAATCTTAATTGAGTCAATCCCTTCTTGAGAATTAGAATTGAAAGAAATAAGATAAAGATTTTGAATCAGTCGCCTTGCTTGAGTCAATTCTTCCTTGAGGATTAGACTTGAAAGAAGCAAGATTGAAGATTCGGAATAACAGATTATTACAAATTACTATCACTCTATTTTATTAAAAATAATTATATTATGTATCAATTTTGCTTGTGAGAATTACAAAATTTATAAAAGAATAATCAAGTGATAAAATAGATGAATGTGACAATAATAACTATAATCTATCATTCTAGTACATAATAGATTTGAAATAGAAATTTTCATGACAAGCACGTATGAAACTGAAATTGCAATTATAATAATATATCAAGCTTCATCAATTATCCCAACAAAAAGAAATTACACCATAACGAAGTATTTAGATTTTTTTTTTCTTACAAAGACGAGAAAAAAGAACTCTTGAAAGAGTATTATTTTTACTTGCAAAATAAAAGACTAAAAGAAAACTTAAGTGAAAGAGCGTGAGAGACCAAGATAACAATGTGTCCTGCTCAATATTTCTCTCACGCGTTGCTAGCATATTTATAGGATTGTAGGTCTAGATGGATCTTGAGTTAAGGCCTAGATGAATCTTGAGTTAAGGGCTTGATGAATCCTGAGTTAAGGCCTTGTTGTGAATCCTGGCTTCATTTCTTCTCTTTACTTTTTGATTCTTTGTCGTGTTCCTCAGATGTATCGAGCCTTTTCTCCTCTTTTCTACATTCCATTATTTTTTTCTCGAGAGTTTCATATTTTGTCTTCGTTATGGTAATTCTTCTTCCTACAATACTTGTCAGAAAATATGAGTTTTGAGCATAATATTTATTTATATAAATATATATATATATATATATATATATATATATATATATATAACTTTTATGCATCAAATTCTCCTATACTTAAATATTTGTTCGTACTCGAACACACAAAGACAAATAACATAGTTAAAACACCTTAAGGAAGATCATAAACACTTTGGGTAGACAAAATTCAACTAAGACCAATCCATAACTTTAAACAACCTTTAACCACACTCATGTTCACCTATTGCAAATTAAAATCATAATATTTTCTAATCCCAAGTGTCTCTCGCTAATGAAGTAAGATGCCCACAGTATATATCATTATAGAACAAAGAAGGGCATTAAAAAAAAAAAAAAACTCTCACTCTCAGCAAAGAAGTACATCATGTTACCACAAATTGTCATAAGCTTGACTATAATGTGATTATTCACTAATATAGGAGATCCTGAGTCGATATCATGTAGGATTTTATAAGGTTATAATGTAGGCTTAGTGACTGGTATGATATATATGGATAAAAGTAACTTATGTCCCTAGTAGGCACTATATTTATTTTAGCACTTTAGCACTTTAGCACAACGGCCTTCTGCTTAAAATAATCAACCTCCCCTCTTTTTCTCTTTTTTTTCAACGTTTCTCCTTTTGTTGCCCTTTCACATTATTTATTTTCTTGAAACTGGATTTCAAGAGCAACAATTTTTTTTTTCATTTTTGAAACTATTTTAGCTTAAATCAGTAAGCTCAACAATCACCCTTATCGCCTCTTTCTTCCACAATTATTCTTCCCACTTACGGCCTACTTTGATTTAATTCAACTTTTTAAGTGCCAGAAAGGGAATAAGTTGAAAAAATATCATAACAAATAGGTTACGGGTTAAAATTTGGCTAAAACAAAGATAATTTATTTAGGTTCAACGGGGTTAACTAAGGATAAAAATAATGAAGTAAGGTGAATTTTTTGTCCATGGTTTAACAAGGACGACCTACTTTCATTTCCTAACTCAAAAATCTTCCTATGATTTCGCCTCAAACCACACTCAAGGCAAGTTCTAGATTTTTAAAATAAATATGAGAACTAGACAATATAAACTAACCATACAATGCACTTGGGATCAACAAACACTATGATTCTAATAAACAATAAACAAGTATGAGTTTAGGAAAGGTAGTTATACAACCCATGAATGGTACTCAATTAAATTCGTCTTTCCTAAGTCTCAATCTTTTTATAGAAAAAATCAAGTGTTTAACCAACTTATTTACTGATTAAAAATAAAGACCTAAGAACGTGCGGTTCAAAATACTACGATCATGGCAAAGAACCAAACAAAAAATCCATGGAGATACGTATATAAAGTTATGTACCACAAGAATATATAAAAAGAAATACAAACATATAAAATCATATATATTAAAACACATTTATCTACCAAACTGTCAGATGTATTTGGCTTTATTTTTGCTCTATTCTATTTTTTTCTCTTTTCTATTTCAGTTACGAATGAAAATAAACAAAAGATAGCTATATTAAAATGCAGATTTTTTCCATTTTCAATGTTTAACAGTTGGCTCAACAAAACCTTGCACAAGTTTGAGCCAACAATCTGCATTTACCTAGGTTCCACCTATTTACATTCTTCTAATACCAATATAACCAAGCAGCTTACTACTTATATATTCCAAAAACACCAAGCTGCATAAGAGGACCTTCATAAGCAAAAATAGAAATAACTTAAAATAAGCCTAAAATCCCCCACACTTAAAATGCTTTATCCTCCCGGATGAAGACGTCGCGTGAGGGATATATTTATTTATTTATTATTTTTTTTCCGGCACCCTCTCCTTCTCCTTTTAATATATCACTTGGGACCCAATTTTCATCAGAATCGGATTCAGAACTAGTATCTTCATCCACCATCACAGCCTTTCCTTTTCCTTTTCCTTCCACAATGGCCTTTGCTCTCTTTTTTGGAGGATTTCCCTCTCGTATTGTTAATGCACCTGTGGAGGATGGATAAATTTCAGAAAAATCAACTACTTCAATATTTCTCAGATCCGACAAATTACTGAAAGAATGGTTGCTATGATTTGATATTGACTCTAATGGAATAGGTGTCAATGGTTGTGCTGGTGGGTTATCAGGTTGCTACCGGACTGGTGTCTGAATGTCATCAGGGATATAGAACCTCGGAATTGGAGTGGTGGCTGGATCTGCCCAGTAAATAGGCGGATAACTCGGCATTCCTGTGAAGCCCCATATTTCAGCCATCTGCACTGCATATTTGAGAGAGTACATATCATGGATGAGTTATAAATGATGGCTTGCATCTGTATATGCTCCACTCTCTGAAATCCCCGATCAATTCTTCCTTCCAAATTCCCAAATCTCTGCTCCATGTTATCAAATCTCTGCTCCATATTATCAAAGCTCAAATTCATTCTTGCAAATTGTTCAGTTAATTGCCCAATTTGGTGTCGCACACCTCTTACATGTTGGCTTTTATCCTCCGGCAGTGGTCCCTGTCCTCTTGGTCCTTCCACTCTCTCCGTTCTATTCCAAAATGATTTATTAATGTATTTGGAATACCTGTAGACAACCATTCTTGGGCTAGGATGGACACCATTTATTTTACAAAGTAAAGTTATGGTAGATGGATACCATAAACTTCTTACATTAGAATCATTTCTACAATTAATCATGTGGGTGTTTATGAATCTACCTACATTCAGAGGCTTTTTCATGCATATAGCATAGAGCAATGATACTCTTGGTATGTAGATGTCATATTGATGTGAGTTTGGGAGTAACCTACTACCAATGAAGCTCAAGATTGGCCTAGCACAGTAGCCAATATTCTTGCGAAGAAGTTTACTTTTTTGCCTTTCAGAATTATATGCCCAATTTGCTCCTCTTGGACATAAATCTGACTCCACCAAATCCCAATTCGGATTTTCTAGAAAAAGCATTGTTTCTCTGTCATCAACTTCTTCAAGAAAATAAAGACCATTAATAGTTTCAGCAGAAAAATTAATGGGTCTTCCTCTCACCATGGAAATATTTGTGACTGAGTCGATGTTTGGGTAAAATTCCAAGACTAGCTCAAGGCAAAAATCACCAGGTGGGTGTGAAAATTCTTCCCACTGGTAATCTTGGATGAGTTGAGCTATGAACTGATCCCAAATTCCATCTTCTTCATTAAAATGGATCCCTTTTTCAAGAATTGGTTTTCGGTTTGAGTTCTTTTGAAACCAGTTCTCGTCATCTTTTTTTGGAGGCATTTTGGTGGTATGGAAAGAAGCGGTGAGCTAAGGAAGGAAATCAACTGTAAATGGAATTGTTGGATGGCTTAAACTATGAAGTTGGGTTACTTTGTTCCTTGCCTTAAAGAGTGGACCCCTACTTTTATTTATAGGAAAAAACAATCACTAAAGATCTTGAGAAGTACAGATGCATCAAGCCTTTTTGCTAAATACATCTTGAATTTTCTTTTATATATTTTTTTTTTTCTAAAAGAAACTATTAGTTGTACTATCTTGTGTCTGATGCCTTCAAAAAAAGTAACTTGAACCACTTTTATGACACTCTTTGGTTAAGTCAAATCAATTGAGGAGCACTCTTTGTAATTTTCAAAGCTTATTATTGTTTCTAATATATTTATTTTCAATAAATGGGAAGAAGAATGACCTCACACATCTGATGCCATCAATAGGTATAATATGTACTTTCAAGCCTACTACGTGAGAACAACAAGAATTATCACATGTTTTTGTTTTCTTTCTTTTCAAGTTTTTAAAATACTTTTATTTACAATGTAGTATATTACTATATTAGTTTAATAGATGTACTTTATATACATATCAATCTGCTTAAAATAGCAATACACACACACATATATATATATATATATATATATATATATATATATATATATATAATTGCATCATAAAAAAAATGAAGAAGAAGAATAAGTAATTAGTTTTAAGTTTATTGTCGTCAGCTCGACTTATTCTTTTTCTGTTAACTTACCTGATGATGATTGCAGATACAGTTCTATCAAATCCTCCACTGACATATAGCTTTAATTTGTGCCCATTAACTTTAAATTTATTTTTTTCATTTACTTTGTTACCGTCCTCCTGTTGTTGGATCTCAACTGCTCCATAGGGTGTGACGTTTGTAACCAGGAAAGAACCAGTCCAACGAGATTTAATCTTTCCTGGAAAAAATTTTAATCTACTATTGTATAGAAACACCAAATCTCCAATCTTGAACTCTTTTTTCTTAATCAGGTTGTCATGCCATTTTTTTTGTTTTCTCTTTGAAAATCCTTGCATTCTCATATGCTTCCACTCTCAACCCATCTAGCTCATTTACCTGCATAAACATGTTCTTTGCAGTAGACTTTAGTTCACAATTTAATGCTTTTAGTGCCCAAAAGGCCTTGTGTTAAGCTCAACCGGTAAATGACAAGCTTTTCCAAAAACTAATCTAGGGATGTACCAATTGAAGTTTTGAACGCCGTTCGATATGCCCATAATGCATCATCTAACTTTAAGGCCTAGTCTTTACGAGAAATTCCAACAGTCTTTTCAAGTATTCTTTTTAATTCTCGGTTAGAAACTTCAACTTGTCCTTGTGTTTGAGCGTGATATGGTGTACCTGTTTTATGAGTTACACCATATTTTGCCAGTAACGAGGAAAATTGCTTGTTCATGAAGTGGATTCCTTGATCACTAATAATGACTCGGGGTGTGCCAAATCTGGTAAAAATATTTTTTCTTAGAAATTCACACATCGTTCGAGAATCATTTTTCCTCGTAGGAATGGCTTCAACCCATCTTGATACGTAATCTACCGCCACAAGAATGTATTCATAAGAATATGACGAAGGAAAAGGGCCCATGAAGTCTATTCCCCAAACGTCGAATATTTCACAAACTTGTATTAACTACAAAGGCATCTCATCTCTCCTCGTGATGTTACCTATTCTTTGGCATCTATCACAAGTTGCAACATATGTTCTAGCATCTTTGAAAAGTGTAGGCCAAAAGAATCCCGCCTCTAAAACATTAAAGGCGGTTCTATTTGCTGTGTAATGACCTCCTACTGCTCCGTTATGGCAATGATGTAGAATGTTGTTCATTTCTTCTTCAGGTACGCATCTTCTGATAATGTTATCTGCACAAATTTTAAACAAGTAAGGCTCATTCCACAGATAATATTTAGCATCGAATATAACTTTTTTCTTTGTTGGTAAGAGAGATCTTGGGGTGTCCATTTTCCAACCAAGTAATTCGCAATATCTGCAAACCAGGGTGGTTGAGTCACAACTGAGTTGACTGAAAAAATGTGTTCATCAGGAAACTCTTCCTTTATATCACAAGATCCAAGGGGAGGATTTTCTAATCTAGACAAAGGGTCAGCTGCTTGGTTTTCTGTTCCTTTTTTATCTTTTATCTCTAGGTCAAATTCTTGAAGAAGTAAAATCCATCTTAACAATCTAGGTCTAACGTCCTTTTTTTCTAAAAGGTATTTTAAAGCTGCATGATCAGTAAAAACAGTGACCTTCGTTCCTATCAAATATGAACGAAATTTATCAAATGCAAATACTACTGCCAATAACTCTTTTTCTGTAGTAGCATAATTCAGCTGAGCCTCATTCAATGTTCTACTGCCATAGTAAATGTGACGAAAGATCTTATCCTTTCTCTGGACTAAAACAGCTCCAATTGCTATATCACTCGCATCACACATGACCTCAAAATGTTGATTCCAATCAGGGGACACAACTACAGGTGCATTTGATAATTTTTTCTTAAGAGTGTTAAAAGCTTTTATGCAATCACTTGAAAAATCAAACTTAACATCTTTCATCAAAAGGTTAGTAAGCGGTTATGAAATCTTTGAAAAGTCTTTTATGAACCGTCTGTAAAAACATGCATGACCAAGAAAACTTCTAATGCCTTTAACAATTGTAGGAGGGGTAGTCCTGCTATTAGATCAATTTTTGCCTTATCAACTTCTATCCCTTTAGCAGTGATTTTATGTCCTAAAACAATTCCTTCAGTAACCATAAAATGACATTTTTCCCAATTAAGAATTAAGTTTGTCTCTTCACAACTCTTAAGAACCAAGGTCAAATGGTAAAGACAATCCTCAAATGTTTTGCCAAAAAGTGTGAAATCATCTATAAAGATCTCTAGAAACTTTTCAATCATGTCAGAAAAAATTGCTGACATGCACCGTTGAAATGTAGTAGTGGCGTTAAACAGACCAAATGGTATTCTTCTGTATGCATATGTTCCATGAGGACAGGTGAAAGTTGTCTTATCCTGATCTTCGGGGGCAATTGGTATTTGGTTATATCCTGAATAGCCATCAAGAAAACAGTAAAAGCCATAGCCTACAATTCTTTCCAACATTTGATCAATAAATGGTAAAGGAAAATGATCTTTTCTAGTGGCATCATTGAGACGTCTGTAATCAATGCAGACTCTCCATCCTGTGACAGTCCTAGTAGGTATGAGTTCATTATTTTTGTTTTTTGCAATTGTCATACCTCCTTTCTTTGGCACCACCTGGACGGGACTTACCCAAGGGCTGTCTGAAGTGGGATAAATGATACATGCCGCTAACAGCTTTACAATCTCCTTTTTTATCACTTCTTGCATTGTCTGATTCAACCTTCTTTGGGGCTGGACTATTGGCTTGTAGCTATCCTCCATGAGGATCCTGTGCGTACAAATAGCTGGTTGTATCTCCATGTCCTTGGAATTCATTTCCAATATTTGAGCTTCTCTCCTAATTATGGGATCATCATCTTGTGTGGTACCTGATTTGGCCCAGCATCTTTCCATTGAGTCTGAAATTAATTGATCATTTTTGAATTCATCTGCAAGATAACTAATCACGTCAATTGAAAAGCAGGAAGATGATGTTTCATCTCCTGAAAATCTTAGCATCTTTTGCATATCAAAAATGACTCTTTCTTCATCAACTCTCAAGATTAGTTGTCCTTGATGGACATTTATGATTGCTCTACCAGTAGCAAGAAATGGTCTACCCAAAATTATTGGTTCATCAGGACATTCTTTCATTTCAAGCACTATGAAATCTACAGGGAAAACAAATTTATCTACTCTTACAAGTACATTTTCAATTATTCCCTTAGGTTTCTTAGTACTTTGATCTACAAACTGAAGAGAAACACTTGTGTCTTTCATTTCACCAAGATCTAATTTTTTAAAGATAGAAAATGGCATCAAATTTATTGAAGCTCCAGAATCACAAAGTGCTCTTTCAAAATACACTCGTCCCAAAGTGCATGGAATTGTAAAGCTACCGGGATCACCGAGTTTTTGTGGTAGTTTATTTTGAAGTATAGCACTGCATTTTTCAGTCAGCATTACCACAGAAACTTTTTCCAATTTCCTTTTGCTTGAAAAGATTTCTTTTAGAAATTTGGCATATGAAGGCATTTGCAATAAAGCATCAGTAAAAGGAATATTAATATGAATTTGTTTTAAAATCTCCAAAAACTTTGCGAATTGGCTATCAAGCTTTTCTCTTTTCAATTTTTGTGGAAAAGGAATTTCCACAGGTAGGGGAGTCATTTTTTCAATATTCTTTTCTTCTTTTTTCTTGACTTCTTTCCCTTTTGATGATTCGGAGGGTGTTTCAACATTCTTACCTTTGTCTACCTATTCATCTGACCGAACTTTTTCTTGTATGTTTGTGTAAGGTTCATCGAGCTCCTTACCCAACCGTAAGGAAATGGCCTTAAGGTGTTCCTTTGGATTTTTCTCTGTATTACTTGGTAAGGGACCCTGAATCTTTTCTGACACAAGAGTTGCCAGTTGGCTTAATTGAACTTCCAATTTTTTTAAGGCTGAATTATGGCTTTCCATCTTTTCATCAGTGACCTTAATGTACTTGTACAAGAGATCATCAAGACTTGGCTGAGCTTGTTGAGGTTTTTGCTGGTATGGATTACTTGCTGATAAGGTCTAAAACTTGATTATCCACGATTTTGATGTTGATATCCGGGTGGAACCTGTACCTGTTGTTTCTGGAAGCTTTGAGAGTTCTCAGCACCATTTGGATTGCTCCATTGAAATCCTGGATGTTTCTGTGCCATTGGACTTCCAAAAGGGTACAGTTTGTACCTGATGACATTGACATGTTCATCATTTGGATTGATTGCTTGGCATTCATGATTCAGATGGTTCCCTCCGCACATGTCACAAGTCTCATACTGACTTGATTGTTGAGTATTCATCTGAAAAGATTCAAACTTTTATGCCAAAGAAACAATCTGTTGCGTTAGTGTATTTAAAGCATCTACCTGATTTACCGTGGCGGCCTTTTTGATGATTACACGCTCAGATGGACATTGGATGGCATTCTCAGAAATTTCATTCAGCAACTGCAATGCTTCTTCTGTGGTCTTTCCCATTAAGGAACCTCCTGCGGCTGCATCTATCACATATCTAGAAGAGGGTTTTAACCCGTGATAGAAAATGTACAACTGCATATGTTTAGGGATGTCATGATGTGGACATTTTCTTAACATTGCTTTTAATCTTTTCCAAGCTTGATAAACAAACTCAGTATCTGTTTGCAAGAAATTAGATATATCTTGTCTTAACTTTGTGGTTTTAGCAGGGGAAAAATATTTATTCAAAAATTTCTAAGTCATCTGGTCCTATGTGGTTATGGATCCTTGAGGCAAGCTTCGCAACCAAGTCTTGGCGTCTCCTTTTAAAGACAAAGAAAATAGCCTTAACTTGATAGCTTCAGGAGGTACTCCATTATACTTAGCAGTTTCAACAAGTTCCAAGAAATCAATCAAATGATTGTGTGGATCTTCACTTGAATCTCCAGTGAAGATACAAGATTGTTGAATTGTTTGAATCAGGCCGGTCCTGATTTCAAAGTTGTTGGCTGCCACAGGGGGTTTCCTAACACTAGATTCACAGTTGAAGCGATCAGGTCTAGCATAATTCCTTAGGATTCTATTTGCTGGGCTTGTCGCAACTTCGTCAAATTGATCTTCTATATGGACTGATGGTGGGATTTCCAGTGGGTTGATGTTCTCTACTTCCTGGTTCTCCATTTCTTCACAAGATATGCCTTTAGAAGATGATATTTGTTTTTACCTGCGCAACCGAAACAATCTTTCAACTTCAGGATCGTAATTGAGCAATTCTTTTGTAGAAGAGCGGGTCATAAACTATCAGAATTAATAAAATATAAGAAAATTACTATTAGCTCCTCAAGTAGTACTAGTAGTTGGTGATAAAGAAAATGATATTATTTAAATAGTACTTATACTAGAATAAAAAAAAATTGTAGTTACAAAAAGAAAATGTAAAAGAAAATAGCGACAATTGTACATAGTAAATCACTACTAATAATGAAAGAAGTAATATAAGTACTATAATACTATTGATACTTCTAGTGGTATAACAGTGGTGGTACAAAAAGTTGAAACGATTATGAATACAATTGACTATAAAACGTTATAGTGATGGAAGTAATGACAATGATAAGAACTTGTATAGTACTTATATTGAACGTCAGTACTTGTAAGAATAATAGCTATAGTATTTAGTTGAAACTGAAATATTAATTAATTGATATTCAGTGAGAGTAAAAACTGAAATAATGTTCTTGCCTGAATTGTACTAAAATTAGTGAAAACCTCTTGAGATTACTTTCAGTAAGTCATTAATCTTAATTGAGTCAATACCTTCTTGAGAATTAGAATTGAAAGAAATAAGATAAAGACTTTTGAATCAGTCGCCTTGCTTGAGTCAATTCCTCCTTGAGGATTAGACTTGAAAGAAGCAAGATTGAAGATTCGGAATAACATATTATTACAAATTACTATCACTCTATTTTATTAAAAATAATTATATGATGTATCAATTTTGCTTCGTGAGAATTACAAAATTTATACAAGAATAATCAAGTGATAAAATAGATGAATGTGACAATAATAACTATAATCTATCATTCTAGTACATAATAGATTTAAAATAGAAATTTTCATGACAAGCACGTATGAAACTGAAATTGCAATTATAATAATATATCAAGTTTCATCAACTATCCCAACAAAAAGAAATTACTCCATAACGAAGTATTTAGATTTTTTTTTCTTACAAAGACGAGAAAGAAGAACTCTTGAAAGAGTATTATTTTTACTTGCAAAATAAAAGACTAAAAAAAACTTAAGTGAAAGAGAGTGAGAGACCAAGATAACAATGTGTATTGCTCAATATTTCTCTTACGCGTTGCTAGCATATTTATAGGATTGTAGGTCTAGATGGATCTTGAGTTAAGGCCTAGATGAATCTTGAGTTAAGGTCTTGATGAATCCTGAGTTAAGGCCTTGATGAATCATGGCTTCATTTCTTCTCTTTATTTTTTGATTTTTTGTCGTGTTCCTCAGATGTATCGAGCCTTTTCTCCTCTTTTCTACATTCCATTATTTTTTTCTCGAGAGTTCCATATTTTGTCTTCGTTTATGATAATTCTTCTTCTTGCAATACTTGTTAGAAAATATGAGTTTTGAGCATAATATTTATTTATATAAAAAAAAATATATATATTATTATCTATGAAAAATATATAAATAATTTTTATGCATCAAATATGCATGTTAGCCTTTAAAAAATAGTCGTTGGGTATTTACAAAATAGTCATTTAACAACCCCTCCATCCAACTTTGTTTTAAACCCAAACTTTTTATAATTACACTTTTCCCTATTTTCAACTATAAATACTCCTTCATTGTTTCATTTTTCTTACAAAATCATCAATCTATCACAATTTCTCTCTAGTTTTCTTCTATAATTTCTATTATTTCTTACTTTATTGTTACAACTTGTGAAATAATTGTGAAGTTGGTGAATTGAGGTCTTCAAGTCTTCCACGATAATTAATTTTCAACAAGTTGTTCGTCAATTCGGTAAACTCGTTCCAACTCTTAAGTTTTAATGGTATAGTTTTTTTTTCTATTACTTGATTAATTAAGATGGCTTCCTTAAAAAAATATTTTGGTAAAAATAAGGAAAACTCCAAGAGTTGGGAATCTAGTGGTCAATCTGTTCCTTCTCCACTGCCCTCGGCTCCCTGAACCAAACCTCATATTCGTCCTACACCTGCTATTTTTGATAGCGATAATAGTTTATAATAATTTACTGAGAGTCAATTTTGCCATAATATTGGAGCTGGTGAACAATTAGACCATGAATTAATGAATGCTCTTTATTCTAATCCAACTATTGATGAAAATGATGAGGAGGAAATAGATTTTGATAAAAGTCAACCAGATGATGATACACCCACTAGTCTTTCTCCTAAAGTTAACTCAACTAGTGATAATCCTGCAAATCCAAATGATTCCCCATTTGATACTCCTGTCACTGCCTCTACTTTTTCTAGACAATCTACCAAACAGACGGAAATATTAAAATTGAAAAGGTTAAAATGTCTCTTAATTGGCTTTTTTATTCAAACCATAGACGAAGACTTAGAGAATATTTTATAAGATGCGATGCATTTGGACTAAGAGAAAGAAAGGTTCCTAAACTTTGTCCAACTAGATAGAATTACATTGTGTACGGCTAAAATAGGAGAGCCCGATTTTGAGACCACTATGGCAATCGCACCCGACCTCGAGAAGCTCGGAGCAAAATCGAAGCTTGACCCGGAGGGAGCATATCGAAGGTTCCATATGCTCAACCTCGGGGCAGTATAAATCGATGACCATCATGGAAAGTCGGGAAATTCCCAAGGGCATGTGGTTAGAGCTGACCAAGTTTGCAAGAACAATACAAGTCTGTACCAAAACATTAAATAGATGTACCAGCCGTATTTCTTTGTAATAATTACACATGTACTATGTTGGGATTCCCCCTCCTATATAAAGGGGACCCTGGTAATTTTTTGGACACATGAATGTTTAATACAACAAGAACATTCTCTGCTTTCTTATCTAAACGTGCTCAACAATTGTTCCTCAGATTTATTGCCTTCAATTTATTGTGTTCATTAATTGTTCTTCATTTATTGCTCATTATTGATCGTAAAAGGGCTATCCTCGAGGCCCCCAATAAATTTATTCCTTCATCGACCGTCCTCTATTACGCATTCTAGTTCGACCTCGAGGCCTTGCTTCGACCAACTCGAGACCTTGTCTTGTAACAGTTTGGTTTGCATATCACTAATTTTCTTTACTCTTATCTTATTTTCCTAACTCACACTTGGCACCTATTGCCTAAACAACTAGTATTAAAATAAATAACATATATTTAGAACCAAAAAATCAAATATAATTTTCATTACCATTTTCAAGGTAAACAATTTGGCGCCCACTGCGGGGCTAAAAATAATAGTGATTGTTTTAGTGCTGGTTTTCTGAAAACGCAAGTTATTCTTCATACTTTTTCTTGTCCAAGAATCTTTGATTTCAGGTAAAAAATGTCTAACTCAGTGAATGTAGACGGAAAAAAAACGGTCTTGAGGATCATGGAGAGAACAGTGTAGCTGTCTCAGGCGCCGGTGTACCACTGCAAAACCCTGGGGTGGAAGCAGCACCAATCCCCGTGGATGTGGGCTCACACAACGCCCAACATGTCGATATAATCTCTCATACCAATAGAAGTGTATGCCGAGAAAACCAACATGAAGCACAGAAAACACTAGATCAGGAGGAAAGAGAAGTCATCCTTCATGTCATTTTTGAAATGCTGCAAGCGCAGCAAGTGGCTATTGCTCAGCTGCAAAGTCAACAAAAAACTCCAAGCACAGCAGCACCGGAAACGGATCCTCGAGTCGAACAGGCACCAGAGAGATTGAGCAATAATGGGTCAGCTGCCGACCCCGCTATTATGAAGATGCTCGAGGACCTCACAAAGAGGATTGAATCAGGCGAAAAGAAGATAGAATCTAACGACAAAAAAATGGAGACCTATAGCTCGAGGGTCGACCAGATCCCGGGCACACCCCCGATTATGAAGGGTGTAGATTCAAAGAAGTTCGTGCAAAAGCCATTCCCATCGAGTGCGGCCCCAAAGCCCATCCCGAAGATATTCAGAATGCCCGATCTCCCGATGTATAACGGGACCTCGGATCCCAATGAGCATATTACTGCCTACACTTGTGCTGTGAAAGGAAATGACTTAAAAGATGACGAAATTGAATCCGTCCTGTTGAAATTTTTTGGAGAAACACTATCAAAGGGGGACATTATGTGGTATCACAACCTACCCCCGAATTCAATAGATTCGTTTGCCATGCTGGAATACTCTTTTATAAAGGCACATGCCGGTGCTATCAAGGTCGCTATAAGGAAGTCCGACGTCTTCAAAATGAAACAGAGAGAAAACGAGATGCTAAGGGAATTTGTATCCCACTTTCAAATGGAGCGAATGGAATTATCACCGATCTCCGATGACTGGGAAGTGCAGGCCTTCACTCAGGGCTTGAACGAATGGAGCTCGATAGCTTCGAAACAGCTAAAGCAGAACTTGGTTGGATATCCTGCCTTAACTTGGGCGGATGTCCACAACCGGTATCAATCAAAGATCAGGGTCGTGGACGACCAATTGGGAGCCCCCTCGGGCTCAATATATCCTAACAAGATCTTAGCAAAGGAATTAAGGTTTCCAGAGAGAGAGCCGAGGCCAAGCAAGGAAAGGTACCAACTGTACACCGAAGATCGAAGAAATGCCCCAAGGTGCAATATACCTCGAAACGATCGAAAGACGGATCGAGGTCAAAATTCTCGGGGACTCGTGAACAAAGCCGGGTTAGACAGGCACATAGGACCGGTGGAGGCACCCCAGTTATCTGAGTACAACTTCAACATTGAAGTTTCAGACATTGTATCGGCCATAGGCAAAATCAAAGATACCAGGTGGCCAAAACCCATACTATCAGATCCCTTGCAAAGGAACCCAAACCTGGTGTGCAAATATCACGGCACTCACGGTCATAGGACCGAGGATTGGAGACAACTCCGAGAAGAAGTAGCCCGACTGATCAGTAAAGGGCACCTCTGAGAATTCCTCAGCGACCGAGCTAAAAAAACAATTTTGGGAAAGAGAGGCGAACAGGAAGAACAAAACAAAAGAACCACAACACGTCATCCACATGATCATTGGAGGGATCGACACTCTGCAGGAACCCATTGTCAAGTGAACAAAAATATCCATCACCAGGGAAAAGCGAACTCGGAGTTACATACCCGAGGATACTCTCAAATTCAGCGAAGAGGACATCGAGACCCTATCTCAGCCTCATAACGACGCATTGGTAATTTCTTTTCTTTTGAATAAATTTCAAATTAAGCGTGTGCTCGTGGATCTAGGTAGCTCGGCCAACATAATCAGGTCGAGGGTGGTAGAACAGCTCGGGCTTCTCGACTAGATCGTGCCCGCCACTTGAGTCCTCTATGGATTCAACATGGCAAGCGAGACAACAAAAGGGGAAATCATCCTCCCGGTCAACGTGGCCGGAAAAACTCAAGATACCAAGTTTCACGTCATCGAAGGTGACATGAGGTACAATGCCTTACTCGGAAGGTCGTGGATACACTGCATGAGAGTAGTGTCGTCAACCCTTCATCTAATGATGAAGTTTCCAACAAAGGACAGAATAAAAACAGTGTTCGGGGAGCAGCATGCAGCCAGAGAGATGTTCGCGGTGCACGATGTGGCACCGGCATCGACGCCTTCTACATCGAAGGAGCCAAAGGACAAGCAAACAGCTAAGTAGCAATCACAAACTACATTCTCGGCTGCACCCAAATAAACGAATAGAGGACCATGTTGCGTCCTCGGAACGAGCAATCGAAGCATATCAAGACTCGAATGCTACCACAGTTAAGGTACAACCCTCTCCCCTTTTATTTAAGTTTTACACTAACTTATGTGTAGGTGTTCAATTGAGAGGAATCGAGGCACCCTCCAGCTCGAAGACCCTAGGTTTTTAAAGCATGTGTTGCGCTCTTTTTCCCTCAGATCGAATTTTATCCCAAATGGGTTTTACCAACAAGGTTTTTAACGAGGCAACATCCATATGCTACCTAAGGAGAAATCATCAAGTATTCAAGGCTTCTCTTCGATAAACCTCGAATACTAGGGGGCCTCTCCCCGGGAGATCGCCTCCTCGAAGAAATTGAAACATGCCAAAGAGGGTCTCGACAGGAGAATGTTATAACGAACAAAATGATCGAATGAACCGTGTCCGCGTAGAATAATCGGACTCTCAACGGCGAAAAAAATGTATGCATGTATAAAGAAATCGAAGGAGTATATATTATCATCAAAACTCTTTATGCTGCAAAGACGTTTTCATTTTCACAAGAAACGACTCCAGGGCCACAAACTCCTGAACACTCGGGGAATGTCATCAATAGTCAGCTCACCGAGCCATCTAACCTCGAGCTCGTAAGCCCTCTATGAGGCAACATTAAACCTGTAAGCCCTAAATGAGGCAACCTCGAGCTAATAAGCCCTCCATGAGGCAACATTAAACATGTAAGCCCTCAATGAGGCAACCTCGAGCTAATAAGCCCTCAATGAGGCAACCTCGAGCTAATAAGACCTCCATGGCAACATTGAACCTGTAAAGCTCTCAATGAGGCAACCTCGAGCTAGTAAGCCCTCAATGAGGCAACATCAAATTCATAAGACCTCAATGAGTCAACACCAAATTTGTAAGACCTCAACAAGGCATTCCCAAATTGTAAGACCTTAAAAAGGCATAATCCCGATAATAAAGTCAAGGCTATATATTTGAACTTGTAAGACCCCTAAAAAGTCATACCCTCGATATAAAGATTTGGTGTTACATAAAGACTACGGTCATATCAAAATGCTCCGGCCAATTAGCGCGGCTCGGAGACGTCCGACTGCCGCCATAAAACTACAGGCCTTCAAATACTTCGAAAATACTTCGAAAAGAACCCAATCAGGCTACCCTTGGCATAAGCAAAATCGCTTCGATCATATCAGCTCCAAACAATGAAAGGGCTTCAAAACAATCAGCCTTCAAGAAAAAGGCTTCGAAAATTCAGCCTCCGAGCGAACCTCCCGAGGTGCTCATTTGTCGTCACATATAGACTCATAATCGAGGTTTTGTCGAGCCGTCGAAGATTCAAACAAACAAAAAACTTCAAAAAATTCTTTAACGAGGGAAAACTATAGCCACGGTAGAGGTCGCATCGACCCAACGCGTAAGAGCCTAAGGGCCAACCTAAAAAGCCTCCGGGCCAATCTAAAGAGCCTCAGGTCCGATCTAAAAAGCCTCCGGGCCAATCTAAAGAGCCTTAGGGCCGATCTAAAAATACTCTAGGCCAATCCAAAGAGCCTCAGGGCCGATCTAAAGAGACTCAGGGCCGATCAGAAAAAACTAAGGGTCGACGAGCATGAGTCAAAATTTGGCTCGAGGACTGAGCCCTAATCGGTTAACTATCAGCTATTACCAATTTCTCATCAAGCAGTAAACCCCAAAGGTTTCATTTTGAAGTCCAACTCATCGGACTATTTATCGTCGAGCATCAAGATTCAGAATAAAAACGAAGACACAAACAAGTGGAAATTTATATAAAGGGAAAATTGAAAGGTTTCTTTGTAATATATATATATATATATATATATATAATGATACAAAGGCACATTTACAATGCTCTCTGAGAGACCTATGCAAAGAATCAGAAAGGAAAAGCCTAGTTTATTCTCGGGGACTTAGCCTTTCTTCCCCACGAGGACTACGACTCCATCGGCCTCCTGGGAACCGGCTCCCTCATCGGCCTCTTCCTCATTGTCTTCGGCATTAGAAAAATGGAACTTGGCGTCGAACTCATTCGCCTTGGCCTGCTTTATCTCCTCCGAGAGATCGAAACCCCTAGCAAGAATCTCCTCAAGGGTTTCCCTCCGGGATTTGCATCGGGCATAATCATTGATCAGTCTCCCTCGATCAGAAGCCTCCTTCAATTTCATACGAGTCTCAGCAATATCTTCCAGATAAATGGCCACCTTCTTATAGGCCTTTGCTCGGGCCTCTTCGATCTCGAAGCGAGCATCCACGACCTCGACCTTCATCTTCAAAAGGTCTGTCTCGAGCTTAGCAATCATGCTCATCTTAATTGAGCTACTTTCTCGAGCATTGCAGAGTTGTATCTCAAGGGCGGAAAATGTTCCTTTTCGCCGCAACATTAGCGTCTATCTAAGACCTCAATTCATTGCATTCAAAATTGGCCTGACTAACTTTTCCCCAAAGGCGTTCCATCTCCTCCGTATTTCTCTGCAACTGGGATATCGGAACGTTGGTTTCCAAAAGTGAAAAAAGAAGTCGATATTCCCTCAATATGAAGGTTACCTGATTCTCGAGATTGACCTCATAATCTTGAGTTCCATTCATCTCCGATCGAAGGTGTATCAACTCTTTTGTCTTCTTATCACGAAGAAGCCGGAGAGATTTCTCCCCGTCCAAGGCTTTCCGCAACATAGCCTCACAGCGAAGCAGCTCGGACTTGAGCTTGTCAAAGGCCTGTGGGAAGGAAGGTTCAGTTAGAAGGATAAAAATACGAAGATGAGAAGGACAAAAGATCACCGAGGCTCACCATAGTGCAGAGCCGCTGAGCCTCCTTAAATATCGAGCGCACGTCCACTGGTCTGGTCTCATCGGTCCAAGTTGAACTGCCCTGAATACCCTTCGAAGGTAGATTGTGGAAAAGGACCTTTGCTCATCCCCTCCTGTGGAATCTGTCCCCCGAGGCCAGAGACCCCGGGTTCAGCAGGCCCAGCTGCCTCGGGAGACATCTCGGTCCTAGCCATCGATGTGGTGTCGTCCCTTTTGGTTGCATCGCCGCTTGTATGCCGACCGATGAATACGAGACCTTCCTCAATGGTTGCATCTTTTATGTGCCTTCGGGTAGGCCCTGCCTCTCTTTGAACGTCCTCGTCCATCGAGGATCCTTTTCTTTTATTACCTTGTCTTAGCTCTGAAGCCAAAAGGTCTTTCCTCTTCTCCAAGAATGCATGGTCTCACTTCAGAAAATTCACCAATTCCTGCAGCAAAGATATTAATAAACATAAAGGGGAGTTATCCTTAAGAAGGGAACCATACAGCACATACCATGGTGTTTTGCTTCTCATCTGCCCTTTGACAGATCTCGCCACTTGCGTTCATCATAGGTTGAACAAGCTGCCAGTTTCCGAGTCCAATCTGCTAGGTCGAGGACCCCGTATGGAAACCACGAGATTATTGCGGAGAAAGAAAGAAAACATTCTTACGGAGTCTGAATCCACTGAGAACAACAAATGGCAAAGTACAACGTATAACTTACGTGTAAAATTCCATTTCTCGAGAAACGACAGGAACTACGTAAGAATAATATCAACAATCCTCACTCGGACAAACTGACTCATCCACCCTCGGTCCACATCCTCATCATCACTGACAATAAAGGGCCTGGTAGATCGACGTCGTAGAGTAACCAAACCTCGGTAATGTAAAGGCCGATATAGTCTGATGAGGTGGCTGAGGGTGAACTCGAGCTCGGCCTTCTCTGCAAAGAATCGTATCATCAACACTATCCGACAGAACGACGAGTGGACCTGAGCCAAGGTAACTCGATATCTTCGACAGAACTCGAGCACGACTTGGTCGAGAGGGCCCAACGTAAAGGGGTATGTGTATACATTATAAAACCCCTCTACATGGGCCATGATACCCTCTTCGCGAGAGAGTATCTGCAGCATCACCTCTTCTCCCCATCCGCAATCTCTACTCACGGCCTCGAGGTGTCTCTCTTCTATTGATGAAATGAACCTCGATGCGTTTTCTCGATGTACCGGAACGTCAAGGTCTCTCTCTTACGTAAAGTCCCTCCTCGAGATGAAACAGTTCGAGGTTAGCTCGCCAAACGTCGGCGGTGTACCACCGGCCGGACGGGAAGCGTAGGTAGAACTTCCCTCTTCATAGGGAGCAGATTTGGGCATGGCAGCCATGAATCCTTTGAAGCAAGTGAAAGAAGATGAAAACTGGGGCGAAAGCTTCAAACTGAGATAGCAGAAGAAATGACGCAAGAAGAGGAACTCTAAAGAAAAAATTAGTTTTGCAAACATCAAATCCCTCAATGAAGAAAAAGCAAATATATATATATATATATATATATATATATATAAAAGAAAAGCGGCGACTATTGATTTACTATGATAGCCAATCAGCTCTAACAGAGCCATTATGACATCTTGGGAAGCGTACCGATGGGGCCACCTCGACCAGTTCGCGGTTGCATTATAAGAATGATGTTATCATACAACGTTCGAGGGATCAAAGAGTTAAATCAACCTCGGTAAGGTGCATCTGAAATCTGAACGGCCCGATCTCAAGGGTCTCCATTATTACAAGACCGGGCTCGAAGGAGCTAATTTCAAATTCGAAGATTAACTTTTGCATAAACACTAAAAGGCAAAGTTTTTAAGACATGAAACGAAGAAATCCTTTGCATTCCCAAAAATATATTTACAAGAGTACTTTACAAAACTCCCCCGAGGAGCCCACACACAAAAAAGAAGAAGTAAAAAAGGGCAAAGTATTCTATTCTTCATCCTCACTACTTCCACGAGTCACTTGCCGAGCCCTCGTCCGAAGTAGTCGGAACTGCTGATTCATCTTCCATGGCCTTGGATTCTTCGATCTCAATAGAGAGATTAAAACCCTTGGCGTGCACCTCCTCAAGGGCTTGCATCCTATCTTCCAAATGAGCATGAGCAACGCCCCAAGCCAATTTGAGCTCGGCCTCTTCGGATATCTCTCTGGCCCGATTATTTGCAGTAGCAACATCATCTTTGTACGAGGATATGAATGCATTGGCCTCAGACTTGGCCGTGGATAACGCGACAACTTCCTCTTGAGCACCTCGAAGAACACCCTGAGTCGAGGCCAGCTCTTCCCGAAGAATGTTTCTCTCCGAGGCCACGCTATCATTGTGCCGCTTCAGCTCTAGGATCTCGGCATCTTTGGCCGCGATATCTTCCTGAAGTTGCCCCGCCAGGGCATCCTTTTACTCAATCTACAAATGCCGAGCTGAGGTAATAAGCACCAAGTTATAATAATAAAAGACAAGCTCGTGAATACCAGATTACCTGTTCGATGAGGTTAGCCCTCTCCTGGAGCGCTTTCTCCGAGCTTGCCCGGATGTCGACCAACTCCTCCTCTTTTCGGGCATACAAAGCCTTCAGCTCATTTGAATCCGATGTGAGATTCTCAAGCTCCTCCTCACGACAAGCCAGCTCATCCTGTACCTTGGAGAAAGCCTGATCATACATCGTCGTGACCTACAACACAAAGGAGAGAAGTTAGAAAAACAAGAATAGAAACTTGAAGCACAAATAATATATCGAGAAGTTACCCATTTTTGGAGTCTCGTAGCCTCCTACAGAGCAACCGGGGCATCAAGATCGGTTTCTTCTTTGACACTGACGAAGTAGTCCTTGAATAAATCATCCTCTCCCTGAGAGGCCGCAACATCGGTAGCTTCCTTGTTCCGGGCATCCCGTATTTTCCCTGGTGAAAATGACGGGCCCGATTGCAAATCTTCCAGGGCATCGACCTCTATCAGGATTTCCTCTCGCCCCCGAAGAGTCTCGAAATCAGCCCCTCCAACTAGGTGTTCGTCGGCATAGGTCGTATCCTGTCCGACAGTTGGCTCGAGAATTTCACCCAAACCCTCCTCGAGGGTCTCCTCAGTACAAGGTAGGTCTGTATCGGCCACCTCCAACTCGGCAGTCTTCTGCCCAGCAACTTTCGAAGCGTCAGCGCTTCGTCTTGCCCTTTGTACGAAAGGGCAATTATCATCATCTTCGTCTTCAGTACGAAGACGTTTTGCAGCTTCCGAAGTCAAGACCGTGGCATCGGTCTTAGGCTTTCAAGCCTTGGGTATTTGTGGTTTTGGAGACTCCGCCGACGTCTCCTTCTTCCTCTTCTTGTCCTTGGCGGGTTTTTGGGACTCCTATTCGCCAGGAGGCGGCGGTCTCATTGAGACGGCTTCCCCGAGGCCTGCACAAAGCATAAACCATGAGACGTATCACCATAAATATTACTTATAAGGAATTCAGAAGTAGCAGCGAAGAGAGCTTACCATGATTTTTGGTCGGCTATCGCGTCTTGGCCAAATCACGCCAAACGTTCTTATCATATGAGGAGGCAGAGTCCAAGAGTTTAATCCATCCCGGGAGGTCCTTGATCGCGCCAGGGAACCACACGGTGGCTGTGCAATCAGAAGAGAATCAAATAAAAAAGAAAGGAGTCAGAAGGGGTGATTCAGGTGATAAAGCATGCTCGATATAGGGACACTTACGTCTTATGTTCCATTCCTCCAAGAATGGCATCTTCTCGGCAGGAATAAGTTCCGAGGTCCTGACTCGAACAAACCGGCTCATCCATCCTCGGTCTTTGTCTTCATTTATGCAGGCAAAAATGCTTTGGCAGATCGACGCTGCAGCTTGACTAAGCCCCCTCGATAGAGACGAGGGTTGTACAATCTGATAAGATGATCTAGGGTGAAAGTCATTCCTCGACCATGTTGGAGAAATATCTAATCATATAGACGATTCTCCAGGAAGAAGGATAAATTTGACCGAGCATCACTCGATATTGACGACAGAAATCGATGATCACCGGGTCTATCGGTGGGGAAGAAGAATCTACGGAACCTAAATTGAAAAGATACGTATATACGATGTGGAAACCAGTCTTATGTGTAACTATGCTTTCCTCAGATGAAGGTATTTCTACTTGCACCGCTTCCCCCCAGCGGCAGTCTATCTTTACCTTCTTCACATCGGTTACCACACTTATGTACCGAGACATGGGCTCACATCGGCCTGGTGTCGAGGGTGGCTTATCAATTTTGAAATCGGAGATTGTCTCGAAGGGACCAGGAATGCACTCCTCAATACGGGGAGATGCTTTCGATTTTCCCTTGGACAAGCATTACGAAGACGTGGTTCCCTCTTTATGAGGAACGTTTTAGAAGTTTTGGCCATGGCTATAACAAATTCCCAAAGCAAGAAGATGAAGAAGTGAACACAGATGAAGGATGAAAGCAAAAAAGCTATTAGTAATGATTTGAAGGCTTGAAGGTATTATAAATTTTTGAAAGATGAAAAATGGAAGTATTTATAGAAATCATTCGAGCATGGTGGAGAAGCAGAAAGGTCGACCAATAACGATTCGTGGACTTTTCGAGAACCGTGTTGACGGCGACCACTGTAGTACCTTTTGTCAAATCATTTAATGATCTCACGTGGATGATGTCATAATGGGGATGCCGAAGAGGCAAGAATTCAAGACCGTTCCTTATCATTTCATTCTAATAAACGCGGGGACTATCTATGTACGGCTAAAATCGGAGAGCCCGATTTTCAGACCACTATGGCAATTCGCACCCAACCTCGAGAAGCTCGGAGCAGAGTCGAAGCTTGACCCTGAGGGAGCATATCGAAGGTTCCCTATGCTCGACCCCGGGGCAGTATAAATCGATGACCATCATGGAAAGGCGGAAAATTCCCAAGGGCACGCGGTTAGAGCTGACCAAGTCTGCAAGAACAGTACAAGTCCGTACCAAACCACTAAATAGCTGTACCAGCCGTATTTCTTTGTAATAATTACACATGTACTATGTTGGGATTCTCCCTCTTATATAAAGGGGACCCTCATCATTTTTTGTACACATGAATATTCAATACAACAAGAACATTCTCTGCTTTCTTATCTAAACGTGCTCAACAATTGTTCCTCAGATTTATTGCCTTTAATTTATTGTGTTCATTAATTGTGCTTCATTTATTGCTCATTATTGATCATAAAAGGTCTATCCTCGAGGCCCCCAATACTGTTATTCCTTCATCGACCGTCCTCTATTAAGCATTCTAGTTCGACCTCGAGGCCCTGCTTCGGCCGCTCGAGACCTTGTCTTGTAGCAACTTGGTTTGCATATCACTACTTTTCTTTACTCTTATCTTATTTCCTAACTCACACTTGGCATCTATTGCCTAAACAACTAGTATTAAAATAAATCACATATTTTTAGAACTACAAAATCAAATATAATTGTCATTACCATTTTCAAGGTAAACATACATGTATGAAAGTTTAGTTGTTGCATATGAATATAGAAACCACATAAACTCCACGTTTAATGCACATGTAAGTGATGATAATGAACACCTTACGAATGAGGATTAAGCTAATGTTAAAATGCTCGTAGATTTTTTAGAAATATTTCATATTGCTACTAATGAATTTTCTGGGCAATATTTTCCTACTATTTCTATCTGTTTAGTTTATATTGCAGAACATGCAAATTTATTTTCTCATTTCTCAGAGGGTGGGGAAATTTATAAACTTGCTATTGATTTTATGAGAAAATAGTTTAAAAAATAATTTTTTCCCTATCCCCCTATTTATGATGTTGCTGCTTTGTTAAATCCTTGTATGATTAGGATGTCCTCAATTTTGGTATGAAACTGTTTATAATGGTTTAGCACTTGAAGATGAGGAGTTGTCTCAACTTCCGGAAGCAATAGCCTCAATAAGAATAAATGCTCAAACTATTTATAATGCTTATCAAGTTGCATTAAATCATGCTAGACCAAATGTTCCAACTCCTTCTTCTTCTGATTCTAAATCATCTAAAAGAACTGCGGGAGTAAGAACAGTTAGTGCTTGGGCGGGGTTTAGGTTCTCAAGGTTCTAGTAGTAGTGATTTTTCACAACTAAATGAGCTTGAAGTTTATTTGTCGCAGGGAATTGAGGAAGTGAATCTCGACGGCTCCTTTAATGTTTTGGAATGGTGGAAGGACAAAGAAAAACACTTTCCGATTCTTTCAAGGATGACCCGAGATATTTTAACTATTCAAGCTTAAACAGTGGCATCAGAGAGCGCTTTCAGTCAAGCAAGACTTCAACTTGGTGATTATAGAGCGTCTATGAGGGAGAACTTGGAAAAATCAGTACTTTTCAGCAAGAAATTTGGGGCTTGCGGAATCACAACCAGAGGTAGATGAAGCTTACGAAGAAATGCTAGCTGAACTTGCGGAGGATGCTGCTTCTCCCGGAAGCGGTGATGACCAATCTTCTTTTTCGCAACAACCAACGGAAATTCCTCCGAACCTTGATGGATTTATGAAGTTTGTAAGAGATACCATGTAACTTGTATGAACAAAAATTAGTATGTATTATGTAACTTGTATTTTGGCACATCTTGATTAGTTACTTTTTCTTCTCAATGGTGGTATTAGCACCTTGTTGTGCTCATTCCATAAGGGGGGGGGGGGGGAAGGATTTTTAATGCTATAATATAATTATAACGCATTGCTTTGAATATCTCTTCACAATATATTTGTCTTTAGACTTTAAATTTGAATTAAAAATTTTAGGTCACAAATCTATAATAAAATTTACAAGGAATTGCCTTAGATATTTTCTAACATCTTTTTGTCTCTAATTTCTATTAAATTTTTTTAAAAAAATATTCGCTGTGCCCACTTAGCCCGCGGGCCAGGACCGTTTGGCTCGTTTAATTTGGGACCCGGACTGAGATCAAGAGCGGGATCGGGACCGGCCTACTTGACCTGTTTAGGGCTCGGACCAGCATGCGAGCCCTAATGCTGAATTTGAAGTTAATAAAAAATTCAAAATAGCCCTCGACCAAACTTAAACCCTCACTTAGCATTTTTTGGGCCAAAAATAAATGAAAAACAAAATAAGGGTTCAAACTTTGAAATAAAAACTTATGGAGCTCTGCCCCCGAATTCTTCCGAGTTACCTGATGTCCCAAAATGTACACATACATTTAATATTCATTTATTGCATTAAGATTTTGGAGCATGTAGTGAGATTCTTGTAAAGTTGCAAATATCCATAGTGATGCTAGGAAAAAATATTTAGGGAACCAGTTAAGCACATACCTTAATTTAGGAAAAAATATCTGACAAAGACATTATTATCTTTCCTCTGAAATGTGAAATCCTTATATTACGGTTTTGGTCAAAGGTGGTTTTTGGGAGAATATAAAAATAATATCTTTAGAGCATTTGCACAATGGTAGTGGTAAGAGAGAGAAAGACAAAGCAAAAACTCAGTAATGTTAATGAAAAGCCGGCTACAACTCTGTCACAACTCTACACTTGCAATTATCTCTACACGCTATTCTTCCTTTAATAAAACAATCTTCAAACTATCCCTTTCCCCCATCGATCTTGAAACTTTAATTTTCGATAAATCATTTCTATTGGAAAAGATTGGATCTTGGAGGGTTAATATTTAAATGGGTTGCTTCTCCTGTTTTGATTCAAAGGAAGAGGAGAAGCTGAATCCTCAGAGAGATGATCGCAAGGAAGTCCATCTCACGGCTACTTCAAATATATCCAGGTTATCTTCAGGTTGGTATTTAAACTATGTTTATTGTCTTAATCTGATCTGGGTGTTGTTGTTCACTTGGGTCAAGAATGATTTCTTTTTATTTGAGTTTTCTCAGTAAAGTAATTAAGTATTTCCTTGATCAAGATTTATTTATTTGTTTTTGCTCTATTTTGGGTGTTGCGAATTTAAGTATCTCTGCTCAAGTCCAATATTTTCAGATGGAAATTCGTAAAAAAGAAAAGGTGATACCATTTCAACAGTGGAATGAAATGTGGGATTATGGTTCTAATTTGATCTGGTTGATTATTGGGGAGGGTCTGGAATTGGTTGTGTCAATCAGATTAAATCTTTCATGAGTTCTTCCATAGTGAAACGGGAAAGTATCCTCTTCTGACTTTGGAATAGAATTTGGACTCCAAAGGTCTATTTTAATTTTTCCCTTTTCTCTTCACATGTCATAATTAACATCTTTCCCACTGTTTTATTTACAGGAGCAGATAGACTGAAAACAAGAAGTATCAATGGTTCGAAGAGAGAGTTTTTGGGGCTAAAGGATGCACCTGACGTTCAGATTGCTGCGCACACATTCACTTTCCGTGAGCTTGCAGCTGCTACAAGTAACTTCAGGCCAGAATCTTTTATAGGTGAAGGAGGGTTTGGACGTGTGTATAAAGGGCGACTACCTAGCGGTCAGGTAATTCCTGTTGAGGCTTGGTCTTTTGCTTCTCTGATTATCATGCAACCAAGCGACACCCTTATTCCTTGGGATTAGAGGGTTCTGGGTAGCAGTACGAACACTGCATTCTGGCATAGGCGATTCTTATACCAGCAGTTGTTACAATGCGCTTCAAAATAGGAAGAGGAGCCACATAAAATGACCTCCAGTCTACAATTATTTAAGATTTCCTTATTCTGGTAGTTCTGACGTTGTCAATGCTGGAATACATACATACATATATATATAAACACACACACTATATCAACCATTGATCTCCTAATCACATGAACCATACCTAATACTTCCAATTTATGTAATGGTGTTTGACTGGATACAGTTTAAGAAAGAAAGAAAAACTTGTGGTCAAGAAAAAATCATAGATATTTGTGTAACTATAAATCATGTTATTAAGCAGTTACATTGTTTTTAAATATAGAAAAATGCCATTATTTTTGGGTCAGACTAAAAAGGAAATACCATCACATAAATTGGGACAGAAAGAGTAAATATTATAGGATGACTCAAACGAGACACACATTGGATAACTCAAATGAGATACAAAACCAGACACTTAAACATTTATGTATCCTATTTCCAACATTTCCCCTCAATTTTAAAATGTCTTTTCATCTGTTCAATCGCTTTATTTTAGCTTCATTTTCAGCATCCTCGTTCTTTACGCCTTCCAAATTTGCTTTCAATGATGATCCTTAAAAGAAACTAGGTGGGTGATTTGGACAAAACATTTCACATTCATAATTTCAACTTCTCCATAAATTTTTCCTGAATTGATCTAAACTGAATAGTCTCATGTGCAGGCAATTCACTCTCCGTATTCTTCTAACCTTTAGTTATTGCAAGCAAAACTCAAGGAAGATTTTTCTATCTTCTTTTGTTTTGTGTCTGGTGAAATCATTCAAGACGGGTCCTCAAACCCGAAAGATTTTCTCTTATCTTCAAATAGCTGTCTCAACAGGTCCTCAAACCCGAAGAAGCACCTTCAAAGGAGGTTGCCCATTTTCTTTTTGGCCTTTTCCGCTTCTAGGATCATACAAACGCGCTGATACCACTTGTTGGAATATAATGTGACTATGTGAGCTCTACGTAACATCATAAGGAACAAAAAGGATGGAAAAGGGAGAGAAACTTAAAGCACAATAGTAACATTCTAAAGGACTTCAGTTTTACAAAACAACACACTATACTCGCACTAAGCTGCGCAGATTCTTCATATGTGGTGCCACACCCGTGTCCTAATTATATCTATTGAATTTAGTTCTAGTATTTTAGTTTATATTATTTATTTCGAATTTATTTTCTATTTATAAAAAAAAAATATAAATACAAAAAATAGTAATAATAAGGAAGAGTAGGATTTTTTGAGGGAATGACTGGTCTGTCAGAAAAGGAAAAAGGTGTGGAATTCGATTTCCTTCACTTTCATTCGATTCATTGTTAAGACGAGATATCCTTATCTCCCTCCCACCAAGACGGGAAATTAACAAACAAGAAATCTAGTAAGAACACTGATACTAGTATGGGTGTGAGATACGTATCGGATCTGGTCAATCAACATTAGGTACTCTGACCAAAAACTACGGAGAAATTAGAGATAAGATTTGGCATTTTGATTTCTCAAGACAAAAGCTACTGGAGATTTCTAGAGGGCTACCTACAACTTGAGAATAAAAGATTGAGTTACTACACTCTACAAACTACATGTTAGTCTTCCACATAATGTCTCATNATTTCTATGTTATGTATGGCCGTGCCTAAGGGCATATCGGTTGAAGTAGATTCTTCTTTTGATCAATCAAAACCCCTTCCCAAACTGTACAAGCTTCTTCCAAAGCATACGGCTTTCTGGATGTAGATGATGATATCTATACAGATGGATCTTATATATATCGTAGAATGAAGTACCACATGGGTGGATATATATATGAATCCAAATCTGCCGAATCACTCATGTTATGATCTTCTACATCCTGGGTCTTCCCGTTCCGTCATCTGGCTTATGTTCTTCATGTAGCATTCAGACCGAATGACTCTATGAAATTACGTCGATACTTCCACATATTATGGGTAACGTAGGAGACATCTCTATTTTTCCCCCGGGGAATCTTTAGAATTCCCACTGCTTAACTTTCAATTCGCCTCTGACCATCAAATGAAATGTGAATAACCCGTCCTCCTCTCTTTGAAAGAAGGGGCGCTTCCGGTTCTGTCGGTGCTTGAAACAATTTTGTCTTCTCCATATTACTATATCTCTAGAGTCAATAATTTTATATGAGGAACTACTGAACTCGTTTCAAGCTTCCAAAACAAGCAGGCAAACAGCTGGCTGCCAAAGGTATTTATCCAGCAGTAGATCCTTTAGATTCAACGTCAACCATGCTTCAACCTCGGATCGTTGGTGAGGAACATTACGAAACTGCCCAAAGAGTTAGGCAAACTTTACAACGGTACAAAGAACTTCAGGACATTATAGCTATCCTTGGATTGGACGAATTATCCGAAGAGGATCGTTTACTCGTAGCAAGAGCGCGAAAAATTGAGCGTTTCTTATCACAACCCTTTTTCGTAGCAGAAGTATTTACCGGTTCTCCAGGGAAATATGTTGGTCTAGCAGAAACAATTCGAGGATTTCAATTGATCCTTTCCGGAGAATTAGTAATTTAGGGGGTGCTTTTATAGCTCTATTTTATATATAATCGAATCCCCTCATTCGAATCCTTACCTGATTCCGTACCCCCGAAGCTTAAAATTTAGATCATGAAGGATCCGAGCTTTAGATCTGCACCCATATCAGACCTGCGCCCAAGTCCGAGCAATTAGGACTCACATATATGTATAACTGCTACATCAACCCTTGAACTCCTATTACGTGAACCATAACTAATAAACATTTGTAGGATGACTCAACAGACACACCTTGATAACTCAAAAGGCATATGAACCTAGACAGGTAGGTAAAATATTTTACTATTTCCTACACTCACCTCAATCACCCTGTGGCCTGTGGGCATTAAATAACCCTAAGTACACTGCATATCCTCCGTGTCGGGCTAAAGTTGAACCATCAAACTCTCTTATTTTTTATTTTTAAAAGTAGAACACAGAAAATCAAATGGTAGTGCAGGACATTTATGATGCTTATTCTTGCCATAACGAAATCTGCTGGAGTTCCATTGCTGGTCTCCCTTTAGTCCGCTCAGGGACAGAGCCATTTAGCTTTGGTGGGGATGAACATTATGTTTAATTTGGGTTGTGATTTGCTGAAATGCTAGGTTATTACTCCATCCGTTCCAGTTTATGTGAACCTATTTCCTTTTTGGTCTGTTCCAAAAAGAATGACCCCTTTCTAAATTTTGAAATAATTTAGCTTAAACTTACAATTCTACCCTTGATGAGAAGCTTTTATAACCACACAAATACTCTGGGCCCCTTTTTTGACTTGTTTAGGACCACAAATTTCAAAAATCTTCATTTTTTTCTTAAACTCCGTGCCCAGTCAAACAGATTCACATAAATTGGAACAAAGTGAGTATATCTTAAGAAAAAAAAGGCAAAAGGAAAAACGAAATAGGTATACATAATCAGTAGCTGACACTCACTATGGTTCTTCAAGGCATTTTATTTTCTACTACCTACACCCAAGAATCAACTCATCATATTCTACTCACGAGTACTACTACATCAAAAGCTTCCGTCTAAGGGCTTCTAGTTATATTTCAAGGAGAACCCAATAACTCTATATAAAGCAAGCTCGAGTTAATGTCAGTTATTAATAAACTATGCTACCTTTTCTAGATGTATTCCTTCATATTACAGTCATGTCAACTTCATCATAGACATTTAAGAAGAGATTGCTGTCACTTGAAACTTCCCTTGTAATTATACAACATTTTTATTACCATTTCCCTTAACGTTATGAGGAGTATTGCCAATCAGAGTATCTTAGCAGTATAGATGAATTTATATCAAAGGGTTGAAGCAACTAGCAAGGCATTATCATAAAGTTTGATAAATATTGCTCTCCGTTTCGAAAAGAATGATACTATTTGAGGAGTCAAAAAAGATTTTGTTTGACCATGTTTTTTGCAGATAGATTTTAAATATTTTGGATTATTCACTATTGGGACTTATAGTACTTTTATATAGTTTCTACATATGTAAATTTTATTTCAAAAAACTTAAAGAATCTTTGTCTGAATTCACACCGAAAATTAATCTATTTGATCCTCGTACTCCAAAAAGGTTCAAACAAATTAAAAAGTATAATTTATAAAATTATACTTGAAACACCCCTTGGAGTGCGGCTCTTCCCCCGACTCGGCATGAATGCAGAATACTTTGTGCACCGGGCTGCCCCTTTTTTTAATTCCATGTAGTTTTACATATTGGGCGTGTTTGGTACGAAGGAAAATATTTTCCGAAAAGTATTTTCCTTTTTTCATATTTGGTTGACTTAAATGATTTGGAGAACATTTTACTTAACAACTCATTTTCTTCTAATTAAAGGAAAATGTCTTCCCTACAAAAAGTAGGAAAACTATTTTCCAAAAAAGTCTCTTTCAACCACCCCACCCTCACACACCAATCCATACCCTCGCCACCCCTGCCCCCAGACCCTCTACGTCGGACGCGGCTTCGAAAACTCGACCCTAAATCCCAATCATGACCCCAGCCCTTATACCCAATCCCGACCCCAAACCCCGGCCTTGAACCCCTATCTCGACCACCTACCTTGACCACAAACCCGGACCCCCACTGCCGCACTCCTCCCTCACTCTCACCTATTTCGTCTCCCATGATGTTTGCGTAGATTATATGTTTTTATAAAATTATTTGCTGCTAGCTAACCAAACACCAGAAAATAATTAAGAAAATCATTTATTTTCCAAGAAAATATTTTCCGATTCTAGAATTTTGGAACACTGCTAATTAGTGTATGTAGAAAAAGAGGTAAATTTCATGCTTAAATGTTCAAGCAAGGTATTATCATAATCTTACATTACTTTTCTTAATTCATATGATAATTTCTATGAAGAAACTAAGAAAATGCTGCATGACAGAATAAATAATAAGAGATTAATGGCTTAGTAGTTTACATAGTTAGACCACATGTCATGCCATTTCTAACATGTGCCATTAGTTGTGAATAATTGAACATTAGAGGATCAGAAAGGAGATAAGATATTCATCTCATTTGACTCTATGGACTTAAATACTAGAAGTACCATCTTTCAGCTTCTACCTCTCTGTTCCCTAATCATTTGAAGGTTTCATTCACCAAAATCTTGAATTTATGTTATATTCAGCAATTATCTATACATACTTGATCTTCCTAGGTTGTTGCTGTAAACTCCAGTTAACTATGTCTGATGATAGTTGGTTGATCTTCCCAGGTTGTTGCAGTAAAGCAATTGGATAGGAATGGGCTTCAGGGGAATAGAGAATTTTTAGTGGAAGTGCTTATGCTTAGTCTTCTTCATCATCCTAACTTGGTGAACTTAATTGGTTATTGTGCTGACGGGGACCAGAGGCTTCTTGTCTACGAGTTCATGCCTTTGGGATCACTAGAGGATCACCTTCATGGTAACCTATTTTGCATGGCATTCTGTTTCTATGAGCTAGTTTTCTTCTATTTTTATGTAGCAAATGGCTTATACCCCAATAAAATGCAGCAAGATATTGTATACACATTACTTCGTCTGTCCCAAAAAAGAATGGCGGGATTCCTATTTATGAACTTTAAAGAAGTACGTGAATAAACATGTTTTAATTAAAACAAAAATTTGATTAAAAAATATTGGTCAAAGAAAAATTGTTTGACAATCAGGATAGTAATAGTGGTATTTTTTGGGAACCGGAGAGAGTAATAAGGTTATTGCTTTGGTGATACATATGTGATTTTGCAAACTACAGTTTGTGTTCAGCTTTGCATTTCAAATGATTGCATGTAAGTGAGGGGAATTCAAAACTGCATATTTTTACTTCAACCCGAAGTTCTTAATGTGCTTGTGATTTATTTAGCACACAGATAAAACTTGCCCATCTTTGGCAAAGATGGAACCAAAGAAGAACTAATTCCATTAAACATAAATAAATAAAAACTCAAAGAAAGGAACTATATCGCTAATGCTATTAAGCAGCTAAGGGAAGGAATTGTACTTGAATACAGCACAGTGTTCCTAGCAACAAAGTTAGCAAAAACTAAGGGAATATCTAGTAAACACTGTGAGGTACTATATAAAAAGTCTAAATTTGATCAAAAATTTGCAGAGTTCCCTTTTAATGAAAAAGATAATGATAACTTGCATGGAAGAAACCATGCAGCCAGTACCAGAGTTTTCATTTGACGAATCTTTTCCAAATGATCACAAGAAGCATCCAGTTGATTTCATGAGGATGGCTTGACCTGTTTTGCGCTCATTGCTTTTGCAGACATCTATACATGTAGTACTGTGTCATCAAGAGTAACCAATACTTATGCCTTTGATGATGCTATGTTATGACCAGTGGCGAAGCTAGGAATTTATTCAAGAGTATTCAAATTTAAAAGAAGTGAAAAAAAATCCCGACAAAGGGTGTTCAATATTGTGATATATACCTCTAAAACGTAATATTTTATCTATATACACAGTGCAATTTTTCGACGACCACCCTTGTAACCATGTGGCTTCGCCACTGGTTATGACTCCAGTATATGGTTCCTCACACATGTAATTAGATTTGAATTGCCATGGCTGCCATTGATGTATTGTTTCTTGTCCCACCAGAATTTGACTTATACTGCCATGACAGCATTCATCTTAAGAATTGTTCACACATTCAAAATCAGTGGTGCCGTATCCTAATTCATCTCAACTATGATATTCTTTTTGTTTCTACAAATTAACTCTGGTTACAATTGTTTCTCTACTCAGATTTTCATACTATACCTTGAAACTCCAAACTTTCCATTATTAATGCTGCCTTGTTTCCCTGCCAGTCCCCAATTGCCGGAAGCCCACCTGCCATTCTTTCCATGCTATTATGTGACACGCCCGCAATTTAATCAGAAGTGTATAAATTTTGACATACACAGCACAGATAATTTAAGGACAGAGGGGAAGAATAATAGAAGCTTATTATCCCATGGGTCCTTAATACAATGACGGTTCCAAGAGCTCTCATTGCTTTGCGATTGTATTAGTTAGTGATCTCTCAGGCATATTGTTGATTGCATGTTTTCAGCTTACATCTTGTTGTTTCATTAGTTTTTTCTTGTGAACAATCCTGTACTGCAGATTTTTGTGGCTCTAGGCTTATTATTCTTTAGCGATCTCATGTGAATAAGCGTAGTGCAGATCTCCCTCCTGATAAAGAGCCACTAGATTGGAACACGAGAATGAAGATAGCAGCTGGTGCAGCAAAAGGTTTGGAGTACCTTCATGATAAGGCAAACCCTCCTGTTATTTATAGGGACTTCAAGTCATCCAACATATTGCTCGAGGAAAATTTTTTCCCGAAGCTTTCAGATTTTGGGCTTGCAAAACTTGGTCCTACTGGAGACAAGTCACATGTGTCGACAAGGGTCATGGGAACCTATGGTTACTGTGCCCCTGAGTATGCTATGACTGGACAATTGACTGTAAAATCTGATGTATATAGTTTTGGGGTTGTCTTCTTGGAGCTTATCACTGGGCGTAAGGCTATTGACAGCACAATGCCTCAGGGAGAGCAAAACCTTGTCGCATGGGTAATCTACTTTATGTTCTTACTTTCCTTTCCTTTAAAAAATTATTGAGTCCACCTCTTTTTGTGAAAATAACATGTTGTCAGCTATGAAATTGTAAGATTGATTATCCTTTGTATTGTGATCGTACATCCAGGCTAGGCCACTGTTTAATGATCGTAGGAAGTTTGCAAAATTAGCAGATCCGAGGTTGCAAGGACAATTTCCAATGAGAGGTCTATACCAGGCTTTAGCTGTGGCGTCCATGTGTATCCAAGAACAGGCTGCTGCTCGTCCGCTAATAGGGGATGTGGTTACTGCCCTTTCTTATTTAGCAAATCAGGTAGATGATAAGAGAAATAAAGATGATAGAGGTGGGAGAATATGTAGGAATGAAGACGGGGCAGGAGGAGGAGGATCAGGATCAGGACGGAAATGGCCGGACTTGGATGGAGGATCTGAGAAGGAGGATTCCCCAAGGGAAACAGCAAGGATGTTAAACAGGGATTTGGACCGAGAAAGAGCAGTTGCGGAGGCTAAAATGTGGGGCGAAAATTGGAGAGAAAAGAGAAGACAAAATGCGCAAGGCAGTTTTGATGGCACTAATGGATAGTCAGTCAGTCATCAAATGTTCCAGGATCCAGATTTCCGTTCCTCTGCTAGCTGGATTTGCTGTAACCGTTGAAAACAACGGTAGTCTTGATCTGAGCTCGTAGTTCGTTCACTCGATGCCTGTAAAAATTGGAACGTTACTATCTCAGTTAAGAGTGTGATGGAGCTACAAGGGAACTGCTGGAGCCATCTCTTATTTTATAAAATTGGGTGTACTTTCTTTTTCATTGACCTTTTATCCAATTGTTTTCTGGAACATAAAGAGGACAAATGGGAATAGAGGACGTATTTCAAATTTCAGAGTAACACAAACGTCTCAAGTTGTGGTTAGGTGTTTAGCTCCCGCACCAAAAGGATCATTTACTGTCTGTAATCTTTGAGTGTAACATGTTATATACGCTAATCTTTACGTGTTTTGTGGCAGAAACTTTCTCTATGTCTCAGTTTGTGGTCACCATGAATACTTGAAAGCATATTCATTCTCAGCTAGTGCTAATCAGTCCGCGTGGTTGGTTTTAGTCCTGTGTGCTCCAAGTTTTTTTTTTTTTTTTTTGGTAAAGTAATAAAACTTGTATATATATGCTAAGTGTTGCGTACAGGGATTTGTTCTTGTACGTTACTAGACCTAACATTACTAGCTATAGTAGAAGCAGTGAAAGTGTCGCCCATACTAACTATATTAGGGCGACTGTTGTGCATACTACAGTCTATTGTTGTGCTAACTACGTCTAAAATATTACACATAGTTGCTGAATTTGGCGTTGTAGTTATAACAAAACGTTGATTTCTTCCGTCATCAAAATTGTCCCTTAAACTTGTCACAGGGATAAGTCGTGGAGTAGCAACTGCCAACTTGTCTGCCTGCAGGGTGTTTACAACAAAAAGAGGTGGTGCATTCAAAATTTGTAACTCGTCCGTAATTTGCATATTACTTCCTAGCTTAGCCAGTTGATCAACAACCCTATTTTGCTCCCTGTACGCATGTGTAGCTGGTGGATCATGGAGTAAGCTGAGTAGGTACCTGCAGTCAGAGATTAAATTAGCATATTTAGAATTGTTACTTTGTAGAGCTAGATTACCTCTTGCGCGTCAATTTCCACATGAAGAGGCATAAGGTTCTGTTGAGCAGCTATACTCAGTCCCTTAAGAAGTGCTTGAAGTTCTGTCATTAGACAGTTTGTGTGGAGAGTAGGTCCAGCAAAACCTACAATCCATTCCCCTAGATGATTTCTAATCACACCACCAATTCCTCCTATGTGCTTCCCTAGTGATATGGCTCCATCTGTATTAAATTTATATGTGTGACGGGTGGTGGTATCCATCTCAAATACCTTGGAACTCTAACAATCTCTTTATGCATTTTTGTAGCCATGTAGGCATATTCAGTTGCCAGTGCGATTACCTTATTAGGATGAAGTCTTTCCCTTTTTTTGCTCATATAAATTCTTATTACGAAGTATCCATAGATTCCAAAGGCTTATTATTAAGAAAGTGCATGGATTTATTTTATTAGGGCAAAGTAAACGATTTTTTGTAAGTAATGGACGAAGCCATTGAGAGGGGTTATGCATCCTGGCCAATTTTTCTCTTAAAGTCGCTAGTCCAATGGCTTCCCAGAATTGTGATGCATGAGGGCATTTGAGAAAAATATGGTTAGTTGTCTCTTGGGGGTCATGACAAATAGTGCATTGTGCATTTGGAGATAATCCTATGTGGTGAAGATAGTGTAGGGTGGGTAGTCTATTGTGTAGCAGAAGCCACAAGAAAATTTTGTGCTTTGGCTAGGCTAAGGTTTTCCAAATCCAACCAAAGTCACATTTCCTGGCTGGATTATTTGAAAGCATGGAATTATATGATGTTTTAACCATGAACTGGCCGTTGTTTGTGAGCCCCCAAGTTAGTCTATCTTGCTGCTTTGTATATAAGGAGATGTATTGCTTGTGAAGGAGAGGACTTATTTCCTCCTTATTATCAAAACAGAAAGATGACCAATCCCAATTGTTGTTAATAAGAATTGTGGATAGTGGTAAACTGTTTTGAGTCTTAGGTAGAGGCCCTATGAAAAAAGATCTTAAGGTAGTTCCCGTGTTAATCCAAGGGTCATTCCATAGGTTAATGTTGTTTCCTGTTCCTATTTGCCATTTGATACCTTTTTGGTAGTCGTGCCAACCTCGTACAATGTTACGCCAATTTGGCGACATTTTTGTGAGTATGTTTTTGGTAGGTACTTATTTAAAATAGTGTTGGCCCAAAGTGAATTTGGATTCTGAAAAAGTCTCCATGCACTGCCAGCTAGCAAAGCATAGTTTTTTAGTTTAAGTTTTTGGATGTTCAAACCTCCCTCTTGTAAAGGAGTGGTGAGTCTTTCACAATTAATTAGATGAAGCTTTTTCCTTGATTCAGTTGTTCCCCAAAGGAAATTTCTTTCATACTTCTCCATTTTACTAATAATATTTGTGGGAATTTGTATATATTGCATAATATGATTTGGAAGGGCATCGAGTGTTGATTTAAGGAATGTGACCCGTCCTGCCATACTAAGAAAGTTTGTTTTCCATCCCGCAATTCTTCCTTTAAAATTGTCAAGCAGGAATTGGAAGTCGTCAGTTGTGGGTCGCTTAGTGAAGATAGGAAAGCCCAAGTATTTACCAAAAGATTGACCTTCCTTCATTGAGAAAGATTGGAGTACAAAATTTCTGTTTGCAGTTGAACAATTTTTTGAGAAGAATTTTTTTGATTTGTCGTAGTTTAATTTCTGACCAAACAAAGAAGTGAAAGTGTTAATAATATCAATAATAACATGACAACTTTGAGTGGTTACTTTCGATAGGAGGATTATGTCATCTGCAAAGAACAGATGTGACAAAGAAGGTCCCTGCTTGGAGATTCGTATAGGTCGCCAGTTTAGATAATCCACTGACTGGTCTATCATACGTGAAAACATCTCCATGCACATGATGAAAATGTAGGGCGATAGAGGGTCGCCTTGTCGAATGCCTCTCGTAGGGGAGAATAGGATGTACGTGTTCCATTAACTAGTATTGCAGTAGTTGTTGTAGATATGCAGGACATAATTAATTTTATTAAAGAGGCGGGTATATTGAAGAATTGGAGAGTTGATCGTATAAAAGACCATTCCAAGTGATCAAAAGCCTTTTCCAAGTCAATTTTGAAGAGCATGCGGTCCCCTTCATTTTATTGAAATGATGGAGAATTTCCTGCACTATTATAGCGTTGTCTGATGCCCTTTTACCGGGCTGAAAACTAGTTTGTGTAGGTCCTATTATTTTTGGTAATATTGGCTTAAGTCTATTAGCAATTATTTTAGTAATTAGTTTGTAGATCGTGTTACACAAACTTATATGTCTAAATTGTTGTAGTGTGTGTGCATGCTTAACCTTTGGGACTAAGAATATATAAGTACGGTTAAGTGGCAAAGGGATTTCTTTGTCCCTGAAAATTTATTTACAGAAATGGGTTACTTTAGGTCCTACCTCATTCCAATATTTTTGGCAAAAATAGGGATGAAGGCCATCTGGACCTTGAGCTTTGAATGGTTTGAAGTTCTTGAGGGCAGTTATGATTTCTGGATTGTCCAAGTCTGCCTGTAGCTTTTGTAGGTCAGTTGAATCAAGATTGGTAGATAAGTACTGTAGTGCTTTGTTATTTGAAGAAATATGGTCTGTTGTGAATAAATTTTGATAGTATGTGTTAATTTGTGTTTGTATGTCATCCAAATTGTATGTCCAATTTCCCATAGTGTCCTTTAAAGCAGTTATCCTATTACGTCTGCAACGTTGTAGAGTAGCCATATGGAAAAATTTCGTATTGGCATCACCTTCGTTGAGCCAGTCTATACGTGATTTGAGTTTCCAAAAGTCTTCCTCTAAAAGCATAATATTATTATATTAATTTATTAGCTGTTGTTCAAGATTATGTACGAAGTTACTTGTGGGATAGTGAATTGAAGATTGAATGCCCTGAAGTCGAGCAAGTAATTTACGCTTACGGTAGAAATATTGCCAAAAGTATATTTATTCCGATGCAGAACTTCCTCTTCGAAAAGTTTTGTGGTGTGCATTAGATCAGAACTATTGACCAAACTTGTTGGACTAATTGTCAGAATTGAGGATGGGATGTCCATATTGATTCAAACCGATTTTTTTTTACGGATTGGTCGTCCAGTTGAAGTGTTACTAATAAAGGACAATGATCCGAATAAGTACGTGGTAAGTGTTGTACGGAGGCTTCTGGGTAAGTATTAAGCCACTCATAATTTGCTAGTACACGGTCTAGCCTTTCTAGAATTGTATGTCCATTACCCCATTTATTGGTCCAAGTATAACGACTACCCTTAAAACCTAGGTCTATCAAATTACACGAATTTAAAAAATTTCCAAAAGCATTAGCCCTCCTGTTATTTATTGTCCGTCCCCCAAAATTTTCATTTGCAAATGCTACCTCATTAAAATTTCCTCCGATAAGCCAAGGGCCATTGACAAAATTATTATGAAGGTAAATTAAATGTTCCCATAATTGATTCCTGATATCATAATAGTTGCTAGCATAGATAGCAGAGAATAACCATTTAGGAGTAGATGGACTTACCTGAACGAGGCAGTGTATTTCTTGGTCGGACATTCTGAGTTCCTCTAAGTTAACCAGCGTGTCGTGCCATAAAACAACTAGTCCACCAATTAACCCATTTGCAGATACTTGTGACATATTAGTAAATTGAAAGTCATCTCGAAGAGCCGAGTGAGCATATGGGTTTATAACAGAATTGCCAAGGCTGGCATATGGTTATCCAATAATGCGCGAAAGTGGCGCCTAAATTCAGCATTGTGGGATCCCCGGCAGTTCCAGATAATAAAATTCATAATTGGTGGATGATCATGGTTGGAACCAAGGGGCATAAATTTCCCCCCAGTGGTGTGGTGGATAGAATGAGAGAAGATTCATGTGTGGATTGTGAGGAGTAGGTGGGTGCATGGGATAGGACCACTGTGGTTGGCGTGAGGTTGTGGCTTGATGATCCACTAGCAGCGGGGTTTGGGTTGTGTACACTGAGTCTGCGCATATGCCTCCATCCCAAAGCTCATTCCTTCTGTCACAATTTCCGCAAGATGAGTTGGATCTTGTACTAGTAGAACTACTTCCTGATTGTTCAACTCCAACGTAAATATCAGTGCATAATCTTGGAGTCCCATCTCCAGCCATGACCGGAGGGGCTGGTCGATCATATGAGGTTGTGACATGTATATTAGGGGTGTTGATGGGAAGGGAACTTGGGGACCTTGCATGACAAGGTATGGTAAATGAAAGAATTGGTTGTTGTTGTGAATTGTTTCCCTCAGGGAACTGGTGGGGAGGTGACTGTTGAAGGACTGTCGCTGCATTTTCAGGGAGTGGACGTGGTTCTTTGGAAAGATGAAGTGTGATGTTTTCTGATGAAGAAGATGATACAGTAGAAGGAATGAATCCTTTATCAGTAGAATTTCTAGGCGGTGAAGGAGTTGTGCATGTATTAGGATTAGGGAGGGAGATGGATGCATGATGTTCTTCAGCTGATAAGTAATGATTTAAGATTATTGGGACTTGGGGAGGTATAGGCTCGTAGGGTACTGTTACATGCAAATTAGGAGAACTAATATCTAATTGCATGGGTAAATCCGATGGATTTTATGAGGATAGTGGAGGAGTCTCCTTCTTTGATTGGAGGACTGTGGTGGTGGCATTAATTGAACTAACTTTAGTAAAGCGTGGCTGCTTGGGGAGATGAAGTGTGTGAAGACTAAAGTCTTCTGGGGTAATTTGGCCGCCTAGGTAATTATCACCAGCAATGTTTAGGTAATAATTAGGAGTTAAAGTATTGGATAAATTTTTAAGAGTTGTAAGTGGATCTTGGGATGAAGATGAGGGTTCTTTTTTGGCTTGGGCCTTATCAAAGCTTTTGTCCACTAGAATATTAATCGGGCCATCTGAACGTTTTTCCATATGCATTTTAATTAATTCTAAATCTTCATTAAGGGTTAAGAAATGATTAGCAGTATTATAAGCTGATTTTTCTTTAGTAGACTGATTTGCTTGTTGTAATTTGGCCCTTTGTGGCCCATTAAGTTGCGAGGACTTACCTGGTGGCGCCGGTGACGACATCTTCGCTTCCATCCCTCGCTCCTCTCTCTCCAGTGAACGTGTGTTGGGTTGTAGTCGGCGATTTGTTCTTTTAGGAAACTATACTATTCTCCATTTATCCTGGTGAGACTCCATAGACTTGGTGCTTGAGGTGGATGTAGAGACGCTGTTGGTATTTGAAGTATCGCCAGTGGTATTTCTTTGAAAGGAGCAGTGTAGAGTCGCACGTCCAAAGCGACCACAACTCGTGCAGAGAAGATTTAGACCTTCATAATGAACCGTTTGTCTATGATTTCCAATATAGACGTGTGTTTTTAGTGGTGTTTCCAAAGTCACTTCAATGCATATGCGTGCATAGCGCCCTCTTGTGGTACTTGTAGTGCAAGTATGAACTTTTAGTAGCTTTCCAAGTTTCAATCCCACCTTTTGCAGAATATCTAAGTCGTAGAACTCCGTAGGAAGCTTAGGCAGACGTACCCATATAGCCGAGTACGTGAGTTGTGTATTTGAAGCAATGAATTTCGGTTCCCACTGTCTTACGGAGAGGAAATGATTCAAAATGAACCATGGTCCTCCATGAAGAGCTTTAATCATATTTTGTTCATTCCGAAACTTGATTAGAAAGAACTCAGATCCCAAGTCGATTAAGGACAGTGGTTCATCAGGTTGCCAAAGAAGTATCAACTTTTGCTTTAGTAACTGGCGACCTAATTTCTTTCCAAATACCTTGACAAATACAGAGTGTTTCCAGGGAGAGTATAGACGCGCCTTGTCTTAATTAGTTATTGGAATAAATAAGTTGTCATTAGCGTTATTAGTTTCATATGAAAGGTCTATATTTGGTAGTTGGGAAGTAATATAATCAGTGTTTATTGAAGATGAGTTGCTCGCGAGTAGTGTTTGTAAGAAGGTTTTTTGTGAAGCCATTTAAGATGTAGGTTCATCTATCTGCATCTTTCCAATGTCCGGTGGTTCGTTTGTTCTTTACATCATGGTTTGGTTTTCTCCAAGTTACAGAAACGAAGGAGGGAGTTATACATAACATACATATTAACATGGGACCAAACTCCTCTCCATTTCACTAAGTTCCTCTTTAGATCTATGACACTTGTTTATTGATATATCAAAGGTCCATGTTGACTTAACTAAACAATACCTTTAACCATTATTTTAAAAAATAGATAATTACCAAGAAAATAAAGTAGTAGATTTTACCATTATTTTAGAAAAAACTATACTCAGATTCTTTTAAAGAAAGTATTTTATTTTTATATTAATAAAATTTCAGTGTTTGGAAAAAAAGCCTGGGTATGACGTAATTTTGTAGTCGATCACTTTAGGCGAGAAATGCGCGGATATACGCTGTAGTAATTCTTTTAATATAGGCAGAAAAACTCAATTCAGGAATTAAATAACAAGACGCAAAACCTTAAGAATAATAGATAGCAAAGTTGAACTTTAGTACAATTATATTGAATATATGCGCAGAAGTTAAAAGATGTATTCATTCCATTACTTTTAATTTGCTTCGTTGGTGACTTTATCATAAAGCATTCTTGTTTACCAGTAAAACGTTACAGTCAAATTTGATACATGGTTTATAGACAAACGAACTAATTTGATCTAAAAAATAATAAAGAAATAAGATTAAAAGTAAGACTTAGCAATTGAAATTGAAAAAGACAACAAGCTCGGCTCTGAAAGCAATGTCTCCGAGGACTGAAATGAAAGCAATGTAAAAGAGAAAATACAATTGTTTTAATTGAGAGCGAAATTGAAATACAACATGTGTTTTGCCAAGAATGTTGTGTCTTACAATGGCTGCTGAGCTTGCTATTTATAGCTATATCTAGGAAAACAAGATCCTAGGATTAAGCCTCACGTAAATGATAATAAATGGGGGTATTGATGAATATTTAACGGCAGACATGAATGCAAATATTCTCTACAACAATTGCTTATTTAATACGAGAGAATATTCCCTCATTGAATGCCATCCAATGTCAAATACCCGATCTTCTCCCATTAACTATATTCCCTTCGGGATTTCCCCGACCTAATCACAGTTGTCGTGTTCGGTACTGATTGTTACTTGATTTTCCTTTCGTTTGTCTTTGGCTCCATGTGTCATGTTATCATTCGACAATTTATTATGAAATAATTTTACGCTATACAGATAGCCCCTCTGCTTTTTGGTGACATATCTTTGTGTCATCGGGATGCCGGTGAAGATCCCTTTCTTCGTGTAAAAGTTCTTGAACAGTTTCTGACGCTTGAAAGGACGCACGTCTTCTCGCATTTAATACCCCGAACACATGTTGTCCTATGATTCAACAAATATTTTTGCTGATTTTCGAGGTAATCATGACCACGGATTTTGCTGTTTATATCTTCATTTCTACTCATTACTTTACTTCTTTACTTCCGAAGTTAGTTTTCATAAACCCTTCTTCTTCTCCGCATTTACTCTGCATTTGTTTAGAAAGATTTTCATATCGTTCAATGTCCTTAGCAAAAAGTTTTACTGTGTCTTTACTACTATGGCTTCCTCTACTGCATCCTCCAGAAATTATGGACTTTTTGTTAGTGGAGGCCTGAAGAGAAACAAGGATGCTGATGCCGATTGTAAACGCCATCATACCAAAAAACCTCAGCACTGCTAATGACTTCCAAGAGAATACCCCTTCTACATCTTCACGAACTTGAGTTGTTAGTTATCCCTCCTTTATTCAGCCTTCTAGTATTCCCATCGTAAAGGAGGACTCCACCGCCCCAACCTTGACATCCTTGCTCCGGATATGTAGAGCGGTCCACCTTCACCAAGGAGGGTTTTACGTACGTTTATACGTACCCATTTACCTTGGCTCCCTTTTCTTTGGGGTCGAGTGCAGGGCTCGACCCCATAATTTTGGAGTTTTGCCACCTGTATCGGGTCTGCTTAGCACAAATAGACCCATTTATATGGTGAACAGTGGCTTGCCTTCGCCAACTATGCACAGAGACTAGGGAAACCCTAACCATTGCACACATGATGAATTTTTACACCCCCAAAATGTTTCGTGGGAAAATAATAAACTTTAGTAATTGTGGCCATCACGCTCTCCTTACGAGCATGGATGACGGAAAACGATCGCGGGTGGATGGAGCGCTTTGTCGTCATACCCACCAGGGACATCATCCCGGCCACAACTCTGCCTTTTCCTGAGTCGTGGAACCGCTATCGTAAGTTTTAGATTCATTTCTTCCTTCATGAAAAGATTGTTTTTGATTATTGTTGGCCTCTTCGTTTCTTTTGTTTCAGCTACCTGGTGGGAACCACCACAGGTTCAAGGTCTGGATCAGTGGTTTTAGAAGATTCCGAAAATTACAACACCAGAATCCCACTGATGGAAAGAGATGGCCCCCAAATATGGGTCAAAGGCCAAGAACCATGGTAAACCGAGTCATTCTTCCTTTTATCTTTGTATGAACGTATATAACTTTTCTAACTTCATTTTTCTTGGTTCAGGATTTTTGAAAGGCTCCGTCACCTGACCAGAGATCGACATTTTAACCGACGCCCTAGAAGCCATGAGGGTGCTACAAAGTGCCCTTTCTCGAAGCAGTGCACGCGAACCCGCTTACGATGAAGTGCTTCCTCTCGGAGTCTCCATCCAGATAAAAAACAACTAAGAAAGGCAATGTTCTTCCTCGGCTGGGGCTCAGAAGAAGAAAATAAAGAATGCAACGACCGAGCCGGCCATAGTGGTCATTGTAGAGGACGGGGAAGCCAGTGATGAAGCGTCTACCCTTCAAAGAAAAAGATATCTTCATCAGCTCAACCTGATGCTCACCCGGAGAGCTTCAAAACCCATCTACAGGAGACCCAAGAGCTTTAAAGCGAGATGGACTTGGTGTACAATGTCGATTCTCGCTTTTCAATCCCTATTGCTGCCTTCGGTCCAAGGAGTTTGGACCATGGGCCTCCTCTTTCTTCGTCCAATGAGCAAACAATAATCAGTGCATCTCCTACAACAGTTGCTTCTCAACCTTCAACGCCAACAACTTCACGCCCTTCAACACCAACTTCACCCTCGCCACTAGCACCTAATGCATCTTCTCCACTAGCAACAGACGTCCGAGAGGGTGCTTCTCCTCCCTAGTCTCCCGATCATGGGAATTTGGTGCAAGATTACTCATCTCCTTCCCTAGACTCCCGAGGAAAGGGAAGTGCTAATCTTTCGGTTTTGAAGGAGTTCCATCTGTTGTCCAATTCGGTTGAGCTTAAGAACTACATGAATTCGCTGGCTTCAGAAAAGATTGGAAGAAGATGCATTGCCTTTCAGGGGAGTGCTTGTTAAATAATGTTATGCACAATGCGGCAGCGACACCGTAATTGCTTTCTTATGACTTGGTTTATATTTATCTGCTGCAATGGGATTTCTAACCTTGATATTATTTTTTACAGGCCAATTTTCTTGCTTATGAGGGCTTGCAAAAATTGATCCTCGATAAGAAAGGACTCTCCTCTGAGCGGGATCAACTGTTGGCCAAAAGGAACCAACTTGCTGCATGCCTCCTGGTTCTTGAGGCAAAAGCTGCTGAGGCAGACGGACTTGAGGTCCAATTGCAGCAAAGTGATAAAGAGATGGTGGCCCAAATCCAAGAATCCACTCAATTACATGAACAACTTCAAGAGGCTAAGGCTAAGTGGACTGAGCTCCAAGATACAGTGCTTGTGCGACCGAGCGCGAGTCGACCTCAGAGGACCAAATAAATAACCTGAAGGCAGAGCTGACTTCCAAAACCGAGGAAGCTAATGTTGCCGAGGAGAAGAGGTCCAAGATGGAAGAGAGGTTAAGAAAATCAAGGAGCAGAATAGGATCCATTTGTCTACAACTATGGAACTTTATTCTCACCTCGATGCCATGAGATTTGAAAGGGACGACCTCCTGGCCGAGGTTGATAGGCTTAAAGATATGCTCCAGTACCAAGAGGATTCCCTCATGTTTGAAAAGAATTATGCTATATATCACATAAGGAGGAAAAACCTTAGAAGAGGCCAAAGCGGGCATCATCGATATTGATGATTGTATTGTCAAAGCCCGAGAACTAGAGTTAACTGCCCAAAAAAATCCTTCTAATCGGACTGCTGCAACCGACTCTTCGAGAACCAGTTTTGAATACTCGGGAATTGAAGGGGAGGTTGAAGAAAATGATGATGATGAAGGTCCAGGCCCCAAACCGCCAGCTGATCCTCCTTCTACCACTGGGGTGGGGGGACGAAGATCCTTCTCTTCATTCGGGCTCCGGCGATGAGAATGCTTTGATTCTTCCTTCCTTTCCTTTCGTTTTTTTGTACTTTTTAATTATGAAAAACTTTTCACTAAGCTTGGCATTATGAAAGATAAATAAGAATTTAGCTTAGATGTTGTGCAATATACATTCTCTTTGCGTTGAAGAAAGTCTCGAGTTTACTTTTATCCGATAGCTTCTGATTCTGGGCATGAATTCTTCCGGAATCAGCCCATTACTCTGAGGGTTTCATAAGAGAGGGCCCTCTTATGTTTACGACACTCTTGAAGAGGACGTCTCCTGTTTATTCTGGCACAAAAATTTGAAGTTTTTTGATAACTTTCAAATGATAAAATCAACTCATCGTTTGGACAAGAAACAAGATAAAAATAAATGGAGTTTATTTTATTCCTTCTTTATTTTAAAGTACATAAGCATACGTTTGCTGAAGGAAAAAGAAAACTGCCAATACATGTGGCTAACTTATAAAGCTTATTTATACGGGGCTGGCCATGTAGTCCCCGATCTCGATGAGACACTATTGTACCAAATTCTCGCAGCCCTCCATTTTCGTGGCATTATTGTTACCGTATCTTATACTATTCCCCACAGTGGTCGAATGCAAAGTATGTGGATTAGAACACTAGAAGTCTTGCTTCATTGGTGGAAACAACTCATGAACGGTCAAATAATCTTTTGTTCGATGACAAGTTTTGATTCCCATTAGGAACTTGTTATCGAGCCAAATTATTTCATCATGCCATAGCGGTTTATCATTTCAATGTCTTGTTAGTTAAAAGTCTTAACCTTTCCAATGACGTTTCTTTCGTAGTATGCTTTCCGTTGCTGCCTCGGTAAAAACCTTACCAAAAAAACCCAATTGGGACAAAAATAGGTCGAAAGGAAAAAGAGTGCAGTACATACTTTTAGTTATAATAGGATCCATCAACAGTAATACCTTTTTGAGGCGAGTCACATTTTAATTTCTAGGCAATTTGACTCCAACTTGATTTTCCAACTCGTACGATCCCTTATTGGTGACAGCTAAAACCCAGTAGGGACCTTCCCATGTTGCTTCGCATCGTTGAATTCTTGAGTTCTCTGAGCCACCTTTCTCAAAACCATGTCTCGTACTTTGAAGTATCAGAGATTGGCCCTTCGATTGTAATATCTTTCCATCCTTTGCTTTTGAGCCACCATCCTCACGTATGCCAAGTCCCTGTGTTTATCGAGAAAATCCAAATTCACCAACAACGCCTCATTGTTTGGTTCTTTGTTTTCTCGGGAAAACCGTAAATTTGGCTCCCCTACTTCCACCGGTATCAGAGCTTCTGCGACATATACGAGGGAGAAAGGTGTTTCACCCGTGCTTGATTTGGCCATCGTCCGGTACGCCCATAGCACTCTGGTAACTCTTCGGGCTATTTGCCTTTAGCAGCTTCTAACCCCTTTTTGAGGTTGTGGATAATCACCTTATTGGTTGACTCTACCTGTCCATTAGGCTCGGATGGTACAATGAGGATGTATTCCTCTTTATTTTCAAATCATCCAAAAAATATTTGACTTTTGAGCATGTGAATTGTGGTCTGTTGTCTCAAGCATTCTCCTTCGATAGTCCGAATCGGCAGATTATGTGGTCCCATAGGAAGTCGACCACTTCGCTCTCACTGATATTTTGGTAAGAATCTGCTACAACCCATTTCGTGAAGTACTCAGTTAAAATCAAAAGGAATCTTACCTTTTCGGGACCAGGTGGCCATGGACCAACTATATCCATCCTGCATTTCATGAATGGCTAGGGGACAATACCGAATGAAAGAGTTTCGCTGGTTGGTGTACCAATTGCGCATAATTTGTCGCATTTCTGAACGAATGTCTTTGCGTCCTTCTCCATTCAGATCCAATAGTATAACCAACTTTAGAACCAACAAATCTGCACCAGAATGGTTCCTGAAAATTCTTTCATGGACTTCTCTCATCACGTAGTCTGCCTCCGAGGCACCATAACATTGGGCCAATGGACCTTGGTATGATCTTCTATATAATTGCCTATCCATGAGGCGGTAACGAGCCGCTTTGGTGCATAGTGCCCGGGACGCCTTCAGGTCTTCGGTAATTTGCCATGCCGAAGATATTCGACGAACTCATTCCTCCAGTCCCAAACTAGGTTGGTTGAATTGACTTCGCAGTTACCATCCACATCCAATACCGAATGTAGAAGTTTAACGACGGTCCCGGAGTAAGATCCTTTCATCTCCGTCGATTTCCCCAAATTAGCCAATACATCCGCTTCTACATTCTCTTCTCTCGGAATATGTATGATCGACCATTCCCTGAATCGTGAAAGCAATGATTGAGCCTTGTTCATATACTGTTGCATGCGTTCCTATTTTGTATCAAGAATCCCGTACAATTGGTTTACTACCTGCTAGAAATTACATTTGATCTTGATGACCTCGGAGCCGAGTCGCTAGGCCAGTTTAAGTCCTGCAACCAAAGCCTCACACTCGACTTCATTGTTAGTCAACAAAACAGTCTTAATGGCCTGCCTCAAGGGTTCCCACGAGGGCGTGACTAGAACTACTCCAAGCCGTAACCTTTTACATTAGAAGCTCCATCCATAACAAGGTCCAAACTCCTGCTTTCGTTTCCGACACCAGTACTGCTTAATTAGTAGCTAGGGGCATTAACCCGGGACTTATATCGGCCACAAAGTCGGCCAAAACTTGTGACTTGATCGCGTTCCTAGGTTTGTACTCAATGTCAAACTCACTAATTTCAACTGCCCATTTAGCCAAACGGCCTGTGAACTCATTTTTGTGAAGAACATTCCTCAAGGGAAAGGTTGTCACAACAACTATCGGATGGCATTGAAAATAAGGCCTATGCTTTTGAGAGGCGACTACGAGAGCTTAGGCCAACTCTTTGAGGTACTTATTGCGAGTCTCTGCCCCCGACAATATTTTACTAACATAAAAAATAGGAAATTGCGCACCTTCTTCCTCCCAGACTAAAACGACACTTACCACCGCTTCCGAAACTGCTAAATATATTTATAGTTGTTCGCCTTCCCCCTGCTTCTACATTAACGGGGGGCTTGATAGGTACCTTTTTCAAGTCTTTCAAGGCTTGTTGGCATTTCTAATTCCATTTGAATTTGTTCTTCTTTTTGAGAAGTGAAAAGAAGTGATGGCTTTGAGGAACTTAAGATGAACCTGCTTAAAGAGGCCAACCTTTTGGTTAACCTCTTACCTTCTTTACGCTCGTTTGCTGGTCTGGGATCCAAATGCAGTGCCTCTGAGGGAAAAAGTGAAAATAACAACAAAGTGCAAATAAAGTTGTTGAATTGAGAGCAAAATTAGGAAAATAAATCTTTTGTATGCAGTAAACTTTCTGTCCTTACAATGGTTGATGAGCCTGCTATTTATAGCTTTACCTAGGGAAACAAGATCCTAGAGTATTATAATAAAAGATTCATTGATGAACGCGTAATGACGCCATGAATAAAAATATTCTCTGCAACGGTCACTCATTTAATGTTAGTGAATATTCCCTCATTAAATGCTATTCGATGGCAAACCCTTGAAATTCTCCCGTTGACTATGCTCCTTTTATAATTTACATGATATCAATTACATTCATTGTACCCGATATTGTTTGTTCCATGACTTGACTTTCTCTTCTCTTCGGTTCCACGTGTCTAAAGATTTAGCATGCTTGCCATGCATAGCGCGACACAGGTACCATAATAGTTTCCTCATATCTCCTTTTCTGATTACATGTTGTAGTGGAAATCATAACTTTTATATTCGTTTTTACAGGCCAACTTTCTTGCTTCTGATGGCCTGCAAAGGTTGATCCTTGATAAGCAAGAACTTGCATTCGAGCGGGATCTACTTTTTGTTGAAAAGAACCATCTTGCTGCGCGCCTCCTGATGTTAGAGGCAAAATCTGCTGATATGGGCGAGCTTGAGGCTTGGTTGTAGCATAGCAAACAAGATAAAATGTCCCACATCCATGAAGCTGCTTAATTACACAAAAATCTTCAAGAGGCGAAGGCTAAGTGAGCCGAGCTTCATGTCGCTGTACTCGTCGCTACCGAGCGCGAGTCTGCCTTTGAGGAACAAATCAATGATTTGAAGGCAGACTTATGCTCCAAAATCGAAGAGTCCAATTCTATAGAGGAGAAGAGGTCCCGAATGGAAGAGAGGATTAAGAGGGTCATGGACCAAAATCGGCTTCACTCAACTACAAATGTTGAGCTCGGCGCCTGCCTCAGTGCCATGAGATCTGAAAGGGACGGTCTTAAGGCCAAAATTTATAAACTCTAAGCTCAACTCCAGCATCAAGAAGATACCCTTGTCTTCGAGAAGCCTATGTCATATATCATATGAAGAGGAAGACTTTGGAGGAGGCCAAAGTGGGCATCACCAACATAGATGATTGTATTGCCCAGGCCCGAGAACTGGAGTTGTCTGCAAATGAAAATATTCCTAACCAGCCCGCTACGACTGACTCCTCGAGTATTGGTTTCGAGTATTCTGGAACTGATGAGGAGACTTAAGAAGATGAAGGCCCCGAGCTAGTAGTGGTTCTGCCTCCCTCTACCGGGGGGAAGCGTAGATTCCTCTCTCCATTCGGGTTCTAGCGACAATGATGCATAACTTCTTCTTTTTTTGGTAGTTTGTAAATATACTAAACCTTTCATCAAGTTTGTCACTTGATAAAGAAAGAATTTTTTTCTAAGTGTTGTGCAAACATATTCCTTTTATATTTAATCGATTAAAGCTTCATGTATATTTTCATCCGATAGCTTTTGATTCGGGGCATAAACTCTTATGGAATATACCTTTTACTATGAGCTTTTCATAAGAGAGACCCCTTATGTTTATAGTCCTCTTGAAGGGGACGTCTCCTATTCATTCCGGCACAACCATTAGAAGCATTTGTTAACATTCAAACGATAAAATTAACTTATCATTTCGACAGAAATAAGATAAAAATAAGAGGACTTTGTTTTATTCCCTCTATATAAAAAAAACACATGCATTCATTTGCTTAAATAAATAAAGTTTCCAACACATGTAGCCAACTTGTACAACATATTTCTACAGGGCTGATCATGCAGTTTCCGGCCCTGATGAGACATTATTGCTCTCGGTTCTAGCATTCCCCGATTTTTGTGGCATTTTTTGTGCCGTATAATATACTATTCCCCCTGTGTTCGAATGCGAAACATGCGAATTCGAACATTAAAAGTCTTGTACCCAGATTGATGCTTCATCGGTGGAAATAACTTGTAAATGGTCAAATTATTTTTTTACAACGGAAGACAAGGCCTGCCATCGAGTCAAAGATTATTTAGCCATCCACATAGCTGTTTACAATCTATGTAAAACGTTTTACTGCCTTGGTATTTAAAGGTATTTCCTTTGCCGATGACGCTCCCTTCGTAGTATGCTTTTTGAAGTGAGTCATGTTCCAATTGCTTGGTAATTTGACTCAATATTGATTTTCCAACTCGTACGAACCTTTACCTGCGATAGCTGAAACTTGGTCAAGGCCTTCCCATGTCGGTCCCAGTTTTCCAGCATTGACTTTCTGAGGGCTCTTAGTCACCTTTCTCAAGACCAATACTCCTACCTTAAAGTATCGAAGATTGACCCTGCGATTATAATATCTTTCCATCCTTTGATTTGTAGCCACAATCCTCATGTACGCCAAGTCCCCGTGTTCATCGAGCAAGTCCAACCTCACCAGCAATGCCTCATTGTTTTCTTCTTCATTTGTTTAGGAAAACCTTAAATTTGGCTCCCCCACTTCCATTAATATCAAAGCTTCTATTCCATACAAGATAAAGAAAAGTGTTTCTCTCGTGATCGACTTCGTTGTTGTCCGGTATGCCCATAGCACTCCCGGTAGCTCATCGGGCCATTTGCCCTTAGCAATTTTTAACTTCTTTTTAGGTTACGAATAATTATCTTATTGGTTGATTCTGCCTGTCCGTTAGAACTTGGATGGTACGGTGAAGATGTAATTTTCTTGATTTTTAGTCCTCCAAAAACTTTTGTGACTTTTGAGCCTATGACTTGTGGCCCATTGTCACAAGCAACTTCCTTTGGTATTCTTAATCGGCGATTTTGTGGTCCCGTATGAAGTCGACCACGTCGCGTTCCCCGATCTTCTGGTAAGGACCTGATTCAACCCATTAGTGAAGTAATCAGTTAAAACAAAAAGAAATCTTACCTTTCGGGGACCCGGTGGTAGAGGACCAACTATGTCCATCACCCATTTCATGAATAGCCATGAGGACAACACCGAATGGAAATGTTCAGCTGGTTGGTGCATCAATTGTGCATGTCATTGAAATTTGTCATATTTTTGAATGAAGCTTTTGCGTCCTGCTCCATCCACGACCAGTAATAACCTGCCCTGATCAGTTTTAGAAGCAACGAACTGCACCAGAGTGATTCCCACAAACTCCTTCGTGGACTTCCCTCATCACGTAATCTTCCTCCGAGGCTCCCAGACACCGGGCCAATCGCCCTTGGTGTGATATTCTGTATAAATTCCCATCCTCGAGGCAGAAGCGTTACGAGTGCAAACACAACATGAAATTAATGCTCGCTAGCAAAAGATAGTAAAGTTATGATTATCCTATCCACATGGATTGGATTTATACAATTCTCTAGTAATTCCTAGTTTAACTGCTATTCAGGATGATCAAAACATAGTGGAATGCTTACGATATACGATTAACTATTAAAGTAAAGCTATTGACCATTGAGTGCAATAAACTAGAGATTCACAGATTTGGTTTATTATCAATGTGAGAAATAAGGGTTTTGACATGATAGGTGCAAGATAGCTATTTGGGATTTAATTCTAGTTTAATTCACTATAATGTTCAAATGATTCTCACGAATTCACTTGATGATTATTCAACTGTGTAGTCAAGACTCCTCTCTCGATTAAATCTTAACTCTATGAGGTGAACTAATATAAGCACCGTGAAATATGCAAGCATGCGTTAATGGATTAGTCTTCAGGAAAACGTCTCTCGAATATTCTCCTACCTTGATTTAATCCACAATTCAACAAGCTCTTTCGATTACTTAAGAGAATTACTGAATTAAACCAAACAAAATAATGCAAAGATAATCACCAAAATATTCCCCTTTCAAGTAAATAAATAGGTGAATAAAGTTGCAACACTTCAGAACTCCATAAATGAATTCAAGCAAGAACAAGAGTTAAAATCCACTAATATTTATCAAAACACTATATCCGTCAAACCCAAATGTAAACTATTCCATAATCGCTGAGGAAATCATCACAAATACAATTAAAGAGTAAGAAAGCATCAATCAAACATTAGAATCCAAACTCCCGTATTGAATTGAAGAAGAGATGATGAAATCATGTGTCTTGTAGCCTCTAATGCTCTCCCACGGCTTCCAAGGTCAAAATTCCTCTAAAATTCGTGTTTTTGATGTATTTATACCATGGAAGAATGGGCTCGGACAAAACTATCCTTTCCAAGCCGAAATAGGAAAAATACTCTGAGAATTTTGTACACGCCGCCCCATGCAGGGCACTAGTGGGTAAGTTTAGAGATAAATTTCTGATAGACAACAACACACAACACTGTCACGCCGCCCCATGTGCCTCCCCACGCGGCGTGGTTGTGTAATGTTTACAGAGTAAACTTATTTCTTGGATTTTTGATATCCAAACTCGATCCTCGACCCCTGAACACGATGCTGGTTTAATCCCTTGGGATTTTACTCAGTCTTCAAAGCTCCAACTTGTTCGATTTAGCTCCTGATTATCTTTTTAACTTGGAAAGTGCAATTCACTATCATTTAAGCTCAAACACAAGTAAAATGCAGTAATTAGAGTGCAAACTATAAGTAAAACATGAGATTCTAGCCTACCATCAACACCCCACACTTAAACCATTGCTTGTTCTCGAGCAATCAAATTGCACTTCACATGGAGACGACATTCTTATAAGATAACTTCCCTAACACATCATGCCAAGTATATTTAAAATAGACTTAACACCATATCATAACATCCTAGCCTCAAGACTCGACTCAAAGGCACCACGCACTTTTCACAACCTGCTCACTTACTCTAACACAGAGGTCAAATACTTTACCTTACCTCTACAAATCATGTGGCCTCACACCCAAGATAGAGTGTAGTGCCACACACAATAAAATTTAAGAGCACATAAGAACTCAAGATAGAAAGAATTCACCCACTCTCAGAATTAAAATTCATGTGCCATAGAACAAGTACCATAGGCTTGCCCGTAGTGTACTACTCTACTAATTTGAGTTCATTAAGTCAAGAATCAAGTAGGACTTTAAATGGTTGTAATGTAGGTTGCGAGATAGGTAGGATAGATTTGGATTATAGTGACTACACCTCCCTGAGCACTTTAATATGTATATATTAGCGATCTATACCCCACACTTGTTTTGAACCAAATCCTAACCTTCACACATAATAGCATCAAGCTCCCCATATTTTTAAGCACAGACAATACGAGAACTACCACTAGCAAGGAATCAAGATTTTTTTTCTATTCCCTACAAGTGGCTCTCATATTTTTTTCAAAGAAATGCACCTTTCTCCTTTTTCAATAGTTACACTCAAAACCCGACCATATCTCTACTTAGATTTCACAAACTCATAACAAACTCAAGTGCTAAAGAAGGTAGAAGGCTCCAGTAGATAGTCAATTGGATCAGGATTGCATTGTGTTGCCAAAGAAGTAGCATTACAGGCTCAAAGGGGCTAACTAAGATACACAACAATTAGGCGGGTCATAAACATATAATTGGCTTTACAACGAAATGCACATATCACTTCCTAGACTGAACAAGACTATTATTTCGCTTTACAAACTCACGGGGTAAATACTAGACATCA
>ML266170.1:0-37500 GCA_005239495.1 Nicotiana undulata | reverse complement strand
TCAAAGCTTCCCACAACATTTACCACTTCATCTGTAGCTTATCATGCGTTGGATGTTCCTCTTCCTCTTCCTCCTCTTCTTCCTCTTCTTCCTCTTCTTCCTCTTCCTCTTCCTCTTCCTCTTCCTCCTCCTCTTCCTCTTCCTCTTCCTCTTTGTCTTCCTCCTCTTCCTCTTCCTCTTCTTCTTCTTTTTCTTCTTCTTCTTGCAATATGCCATTCCTCAAAGAAACTGCATTTATTATTTCCTTTGAATTTCTTTCGGTATTCGTAGGGAGGGTTCCTAGAGACCTCTCAGATAACAGACTAGCAATCTGTCCCACCTGCCTCTCTAAGTTTCGAATAACTGCACTATGAGTATTAAATCTCTCATTCGTTTTAGTAATGAATGCTTTCTTTAGATCTTCCATGCTAGACGAGTTAGAATATGATGGCTGGTATTGCTGCCTCTACTGATTCTCAAATCCTGGAGCTCCTTGTCCTTGGGGTCCCAGATTATTCTACTGCCATGAGTTCAGGCTACCATGGTGTGCCTCTGTCCCATAGAGTTAAAATACTTACCACTCTGGTAGTTGCCTCAATCAAAGCTTCCCACAAAATTTACCACTTCATATGTAGCTGATCATGCGTTGGATGACCCATTCCACAGAAGTGACAAACTGATGCTGGTTGGCTTTGGACCTTGGCTAAGGTCAACTTTCTTATCCCTTTGGCCATGGCATCTAGCCGGGCTTGCACTGATGTGCTAGAATCTACTTGATGGACCCCACTGATTTTCTTCTATCATTACTCTCAGTAGGCCATTGGTTAGCATCTTTAGAGAGCTGATCAAGAATTGCAACAATCTCCTCAAAAGCCTTCTTTATTAAAGGACCACCAACTTCACTGCTCAGAGTTCGTCTTGAGGGAGGTGTCAGTCCATCCCAAAAGTCTAGGAGTTGCATCCATAATTCTATCCCATTATGGTGACACTTTCTCACTATCTCCTTGATCTTTCCCAAGCCTCGAAAGCAGTTTCAGTTTCCTTCTTGCAAAAGTTGTGAATTTCCCTTATGAATTTCACTGTTTTTGCAGCCGAGAAGTATTTGTCAAGAAACCTTTTAGTCATATCTTCCCATATCCTGATTGACCCAGTTGGTAAGCTACGAAGCCAGTGCTTTGTGTCATCATTCAAGGGGAATGCCTTTAAGTAGATTGCATCTTTTGACACTCCATTGTACTAGAAGGAATTCACGATTTCCTCAAAATCCATCAAGTGAGTGTTAGGATCTTCATTCACCTTCCCCCTGAAGACATAGTTTTTCTGGATAGTTTGAAGCAAACCTTGCTTCAACTCTAAATTATTCATTGCTACGAGTGGAGGTTTGATACTGAACAATCCCTAATTGTAAACTGGTCTGGCATAATCACCCAATGATCTACCAGGCCAGGGTACTACATTCTCAAACTGGTCTTCAACCAAGGGTCAATTTAGATTGATTCTTCGACCCCCATCTTCTTGTATGACCTCATCAGCAGTTCTATGGGCCGCCCCAACTGCTATCTGTGCAACTTCTTCTCTATGATGTGCTGCCTCTCTTGTAGCTAAATCTACTCCGTCGTCACCGTTATTAGCAATGTGTTTTTGGGGGTTAAGGTGGCCCAAGGAACATTCCGATGAGTTATTTCTCTTTCCTCAACTGTCGCAGACTCTTTTCCACCTTTGGATTGAATGGAATAAATTCAGTTGAAGAAGATCGAGTCATACAACAGAGAAGTCAACCTGTTGCCTGCACACGGAAGAGGAAACCAATGAAGAATAAAATAAAATATGTTCTTGAATTAGCACCAAAAACTTATTTTAACACTATTGATTGCCAATGCCCGGCAACGACGCCAAAATTTGACGAGTGCAAACACAACAAGAAATTAATGCTCTCTAGCCAAAGATAATATAGTTATGATTATCATCTCCACATAGATTGGATTTAAACAATGCTCTAGTAATTCCTAGTTTAACTTCTATTTAGGATGATCAAAACTGAGTGGAATGATCACTAAATACGATTAACTACTAAAATAAAGCTAGTGACCATTGACTGCATAGAACTAGAGATTCACAAAGTTGGTTTATTATCAATGTGAGAAATAAGGGTTTTGACAAGATAGGTGCAAGATAGCTATTTGGGATTTAATTCTAGTTTTATTCACTCTAATGTTCTAATTATACTTACGAATTCACTCGATGATTAGTCAAACGTGTTGTCAAGACTCCTCTCTCGATTAAATCTTAACTCTACAAGGTGAACTAATGTAAGCACTGTGAAAATATGCAAGCATGCGTCAGTGGATTAGTCTTCAGGAAAACGTCTCTCGAATATTCTCCTACCTTGAATTAATCAACAATTCAATAAGCTCTTTCAATTACTTAAGAGAATTACTAAGTTAAACAAAACAAAATAATGAAAAGATAATACCAAAATATTTCTCTTTCGATTAAATAAACCGGTGAATAAAGTTTCAATAATTCAAAACTCCATAAACGAATTCAAGCAAGAACTAGACTTAAAATTCACAAATATATACCAAAATACCATATATGTCAAATCCTACGGTAAACTACTCCATAATCATGGAGGAAGTCATCACAGATATAATTAAAGAGTAATAAAACATCAATCTAAAATTACAATCCAAACTCCCGTATTGAATTGATGGAAAGATGATGAAATCCTATGTCTTGTAGCCTCTTATGCTCTCCCACAGATTCCAAGGTCAAAAGTCCTCTAAAACTTGTGTTTTTGATATAGTTATACCATGTAGGAATGGGCCCGGATGAAACTACGCTTTCCAAGTCGAAACAGGAAAATTACTTTGTAAATTTTATACACGCGCGCCGCACCATGCACCACCCCATGCGGGGCGCTACTGGGAAAGTTAAGAGAGAACTTTTTGACAGAAAACAACACACATCACTGCCGCGCCGCCCCACATGGTGTGCGTGTGTAATTTTTCCAGAGTAAATTTGTTTTTTCTATTTTTGATATCCAAACTCGGTCCTCGAACCCGAACGCGATCCCAGTTTAATCCCTATGGATTTTACTAAGACTTCAAAGCTCCAACTTGTTCGATTTAGCTCCCGATTATCTATGTTACTTGGAATTACTTCCTGGAAAGCATAAAACACATAATAAGTGCAATTTAATATCATTTAAGCTCAAACACAAGTAAAATGCAATAATTAGAGTGCAAACTATGACAAAAATACGAGATTCTAGCCTACCATTATAGTGAGTTGCATTGGTCCACTATTCCCGGGACGCCTTCAAATCTTTGGGTATTTACCATGCGAAGATACTCGTCGAACTCGTTCCTCCTGTCGAAGACCAAGTTGGTTGAATTGACCTAGGAGTAGCCGTCCATATCCAATACCAAATGTAAAAGTTGGACAACAGTACCAGAGTCAGAACCTTTCAACTCCATTGATGACCCCAAATTAGCCAACGCATCTGCTTCCATATTTTCTTCCCTTGGAATGTGTACGATTGACCATTCCCTGAATCGTGCAAGCAATCCTTGAACCTAGTTCGATTACTATTGCATGCGCTCTTCTTATGTGTCACAAATCCCATATACTTGGTTTACTACCAGCTGGGAATCACGCATTATCTTGATGACCTCAGAGCCTATTCCCTGGCCTAGTTCATGTCCTACAACCAAAGCCTCATATTCAGCTTCATTGTTAGGTAACAACATAGTTTTAATAGTCTGCCTCAGTGTTTCTCTCGAGGGCGTGATTAGAACTATCCAGAGACCGAACCCTTTTACATTGGAAGCTCCATCCATAAATAAGGTCCAGACTCATTCTATTTCCCACACCAGTACCGCTTCCTTAACAATCGGGGCATTAAACCGGGACTGAAATCGGCCACAAAGTCGGCCAAAACTTAGGACTTGATCGTAGTCCTGGGTTTGTACTCAATGTCGAATTCACTACTTTTGAAGCCCATAGCCAAATTACCTGACAATTCAGGCTTGTGAATGACATTCCTTAGTTGAAAAGTCGTCACAACGGCTATTGGGTGGCACTAAAAATAAGGCCTAAGCTTTCGAGAGGTGACTACGAGGCTAAGGCCAACTTTTTGAGGTGCGGATAGCGAGTTTCCACTTCTGACAGTATTTTACTAACATAATAAACAAGAAATTGTGTACCTTCTTCCTCTCGGACCAAAACGACACTTACCGCTACCTCTGAGTCCGCCAGATTATCAATAATTTTTGCCTTCCCCGATTTTTGACAGTAACATGGGGACTAGATAGGTACCTTTTTAGGTCTTTAAGTGCCTATTAGAATTTTGGAGTCCATGAAATATTGTTCTTCTTTTTTTAGAAGCGAAAAGAAGTGGTGGAACCTTTTCGAGGATCATGAGATAAATCTTCTTAGAGCCGCCAACCTCCCGGTCAGCCTCTGTACTTCCTTCATACTTGTCAAATGGTCTGGAATGTCCTCGATAGCTTTGATTTTATCAGTATTTACCTCGATGCCTCTTTGCAAGACCAGGAACCCCAAGAACTTACCAGAACCAACCTTGAACAAGCATTTCTCTAGGTTAAGCTTCATGGTATGCTTCCTCAGAATGTCAAAAGTCTCTTGGAGGTGTTTCAAATGATCTCGTGCATTCAAAGACATGATTAACATGTCATCAATGTATACCTCCATTGTTTTTCCAATGTGATTTTCAAATATTTTATTAACGAGCCTCTGATAAGTGGATCAGATGTTCTTATTCCCAAATGACATCAAATTATAACAATATGTGCCAAAGTCCGTTATGAAAGAAGTTTTTTCCCGATCCTCCAAGTTCATCTTGATTTGATTGTACCCTAAGTAAGCATCATGGAAGCTCACAAACTCGTGCCCGGTCATCGCATCAATCATTTGATTAATGTTTGCCAATGGAAACGAGTCCTTGCGGAACACCTTATTAAGATCTTTATAGTCTACGCACATCCTAAATTTGTTATTTTTGGGTACTACAACTACATTGGCTAACCAATTCGGATACTTTACCTCCTAGATTGAACGAATATTTAGTAGTGGGTTACCTCTTCTTTAATAAACCTGTTCCTGACGTTGGCTATCAAGCGCTTCTTCTACATTACAGGAGGGAAATTTGGATCCAGACTTAGCTTGTGGACCGCTACCTATAATGGGATACATGTCATATTCGATAGCGACCACGCAAAGTAATCAACATTAGTTTTTAAGAAAATTTATAAATTTTAACCTGATCTTGGGATTTAACATTGTCCCTAGATGAAACTCCCTTTCCAAAAACTCTTTGAACAAGGCCATTGATCAAGTTCCTCCACGGTCAACTTGGTCATATCCGTCTCCTCCGGTAGCTGAAAATATCTCGAAACCTGATAGCATTTCGATGACTCCTCGCTCTTATCGTCTTCATTTGGAAAGGGAGAAGGAATCGGTTCCTATAATTGCTCTTTGTTGGACTCTTTCCCTTTGCTATTGGAAATAGTTACCGCATTCAACTCTCTTGCTGCCGGTTGATCTCCTCTTATTTGCTTGATTCCTTACGACGTTGGAAATTTCAATAGCTGATGATATTTTGTAGGTACAACCTTTATCTCACGTACCCACGACCTTACGAGGATTACATTATAACCCATATTTCCAACTACCACATTGACTAGATTAGTCTTTATTACTCCTTCGGTGTGTGTGGGAAAACAAATCTCTTCTCAAGTTGTCACGCTTGTCAAGTTGAAGCCAACTAAGAGTTTTGTTGCCGGAATTATGTTTCTAGTCAACTTTGCTTGTTTATGCACTCTCCATTGGATGATGTTGGCTAAGCTTGCTGGTTCAACCAAAACACATTTAATTTTGAATTCTAAGACATTGAGAGAAATTACCAAAGTGTCATTGTGTGGCGAAAGAAGTCCGTCAGCGTCTTCCTCCATAAAAGTGATATTATCTTCTGTGACTTCCCAAAGCCTCTTGTTGTGAGTCACCGATATCTTCGTTTTCTTTGCTGCATAAAATGTTATATCGTTGAATTAATTTACTCCAAAAATCATGTTGGTAGTCAATCAAAGGGAGCCTTCTGCAACCTTCGAAGACTCCGCATTGTCCCTGCTTCGGCCGTAGTTTTTCTTGGCCTAATCACTTAAAAATTCCCTAATATGGTCGTTTTTCAACAATGTTGCCACCTCTTCATGAAGATGTCGTCAGTCTCCAGTTCTATGGCCATGCGTCACATAGTTTTCACACCTTAAACTGGGATCCCTATGGATATGATCTGATCAGATTGGCTTCGGGAACCAGGCTTATTTGATATTCCTTATTTTCAATACCATTTCTACTAAGCTGGCATTAAAGTTGTAATATGATAACCTAGAATCTGTAGAGTATTGGGCCCTGACACCTCCTTCTCCTATAACGATCTGTTATTTAGGCCACAATCGGTTCTTCTATCGGGAGCAAACATATCCGATGACCAAAGCCCTTTGTTGCTATGACCTTCAATTCTTTCATACAACACAAAACTACCTTTAGAGCATCGCCGATCTGCATCAAACTCACTTTTAAACTTGTCCTGGATTTTGTCTCGATCCCGTCCCATGGTTGAGATCGGGGACCCAAGCTGATCGTCTTATATCCTTATTTTTGACTCATAACGGGTTTGACTCACGAATTTACATGTCACTTGTTTGAAATAGCATAATACTTATAATCTCCAAATAATCTTGTCCTTGAACTGATGTCAATTATCTTACGACAAATTCAACGTACAATACTACAGAGTATAACATCATCGTAATAAAATACCGTGGGGCGTAACATCATCGTAATATAATACTACAGAGCGTAACATCGACATAATATTGCGGGGCGTAACATATTTTTCTCCTAGCTGGATGGCTCTTACGAATGTTGACTAATGCATTTATCGGTCTCATAGCCAGATGGCTCTTACGAATGGTTTTAATAATGTCCTTGCCATTCAGGAAACTGTTCTGTGAATAAATCCAAAGGTGTAACGACCCGGCTGGTCGTTCTGTAGAATCTGCATTATTATTACTGTTTTTGCCTTGTCATACATTGATTATACTGTTTAGGATGTGTTGGAGTCGATTGGCTCGGGTTCTGAATGGTTGTAGTGAAAATTGAGACACTTAGTCTCTAAAAATAGCCTTATAGTTGGAAAAGTCAACTGGGAGTTGACTTATTTGTGAACGATCTCAGAATGCAGATTTTATTGCTCGGATAGCTTTGCCAAGTGATTTGGGACTTATGAGTGTGTTCGGAATGCTTTTGTGATGTCCGGTCTAGAATTAGGCTTAAATTGGCGAAAGTTAGTTTTTGGCGATTTTCGGTCGGCACTGGAAAATAGGCTATCGGGGTCGGAATGAAATTCCGACAGTTGGATCAGGTTCGTAATGTCATTTTGTATATGTGTGCAAGTTTCACGTCAATCAGATGTGTTTTGGTCGGTTTCGGCATCATTGGTGGAATTTAGGAATTTCAAAGTTCATAGGCTTGAATTTTATGTTATTTTGGTGTTTTTGTGTTGTTTTGGCGTTTCGAAGTCTAGACTAAGTTTGAATGATGATATGGGATATGTTGGTAGGTTTGGTTGATGTCCTGAGGGCCTCTGGTGTGTTTCGGATGATCAAACGAGCATTTTCAGGCCTTAGAGAATTGCTGGTTTTTCTGCAGCAAGAAATTCTTCTTTGCGATCGCGTAAGAAGAACCGCGATCACATAGTTCAAGTTGAGGGGGAAGTACTTTTACTCTCTGCAATCGCATAACTGTGTTCGCGATCGTAGAGGTTGGGTAGCTTAAGCAATGCGTTCGCGTGGCCCCTAGTGCGATCGCGTAGAGTAATTGGGCGCGTGAGGGAGTAGCTGATGGTGCATCACGATCGCGTGATCATGCTTGCGATCGCATGAGTTTGGGCCAGGGTGAATCGCTATTGCGTGACTAATGTTGCGATCACGTAGTATTAAATTTTGGGGCAGCTTTTTTGTTCTTCGCGATCGCATGCCTATTGCCGCGATCGCAGTGTGTAATGACCTGGGCAGTATATAAAATGCCCATCCGCAACCCTTGCCCACTTGTCCACTATTTTAAACGGGATTAGAGCTTTTGGAGAGATTTTGAAGAGGGAAACGATTGTTCTTCATTGAGGTAAGATTTTTGACTCCATAACTCGATTATATGTGATTAAGGACCTAGTTAGTAGTGTTTAATTGGGAAAAATCAGTGGAAAAAGGGAGAACTACGGCTTGAGTTTAAGAGACCTTTTAGGGGTGATTTGAGGGGTCATTTGGACTCCGATTTCAGAATTCTTTATATGTACAAACTCGTGAGAGGATGAGGATCATTTTAGTATAAAGTTTGTTGAGTTTCGAGAAGTGGGCCCGAGGGTCGGGTTTTGGCTAATTTTGGGAATTGTGCATAAAGTTGATATTTTTCTATTGGGTTCATCCCCTAGCATATCTTGATGTGAAAAATATGAACTTGATAGATTTGGAGCACTCGAGGGGAAAGCGTGTTGTGGAGTAGTTTTTCGGGCTAGTTTGAGATAAGTATTGTCTTAAAATCTTGTCCTGACGGTATGAAACCCCGGACTTTACATCCTTTCACTGTTTTGGAGTGACGCACACACTGGATGACGAGTGTGGGGCGTGCACGAGTTGAGAAATTGGGAATTTGTTCCTTCTGAGGTAACTATTGCGTTGTGAAACCGCTTTTAAATCATATGTTAAATAGTATTACTATGTTCTTGATATATTTGGGTGGTAAGCCACGTTTGGGGCCTAGTGTCGATTTGTTTAAACCCCTTGGGGGCTATTTTCTAATATTCCTCACGTAATAAATATGATTTTACACTCAGTCTTTCTTGTTAAATTGTTTGACACTCAGATTTGTGATATTATCATTTTCCTGAAATGAAATGTTGTTTTGGGTCGAGAACCCCATTTATTTATGGCCCGAGTGGCATGTTAAGAATGTTTGACTGATTGAGGATGAGGGACAATATTGTGAGGATATTTATGATATAAGAGAGGCCGAGTGCCTGAGTGATTGATGCCATGATTTGGCTGTTTATAGCGCTTGGGCTGTAGGAGTCCCTCCGAGGTCTGTACACACCCCCAGTGAGCGCAGGTACCTACTGAGTGCGAGTGCCGAGTGCCGAGTGACAAGTGATCGGGAGGCATGAGTGACTAGGAGGTGCTTTGTGACTGTTACTGAGTGATGGTGAGGTGCTGAGTGACTGATTATGAGTGATAATCTGGACCGAGGGGTAGGTTATAATGATATTTTGCTGAACTTTTGATTATGATTCAGTTCATTTTTTATATTGAGATTTTTTGGAGTTTACTGAGAAACATTTGAGAATATACTTGTTCAAAGTATTTTTACGGAAATTGGTTTTCAAACATATGTTCTAGATGTATACTTTATTAAGATTCATTATTTTTACTAATTGTGAATTGATGTTTGGTACTGTGTGATTCTTATCTTTAGACTTGATTTATTTTCATTACTACTGAGTTGGCGTACTCATCATTACTCCTTGCACCTCTGTGTGCAGATCCAGGTACTGGTTCTGAGCAGTAATCATCTGAGTTCGATCAGCGTCAGCATTCAGGATTTCGAGGTAGCTGTCCAGCGTCCACAAATTCTCCATTTCCCTTCCTTCATTAGTATTTAGTATTTTGTCCTGAGATATTGTTTTATGACGTTAACAGTGTTAGTATTATTCTTAGATGCTCGTGATCAGTTGACTCCACTTCTGGGGAATGGTTTAGACTGTTAGATTATATTATGATTTGTTAAAGACTTAGAAGATTTTATACTTGCTATTAATAAATTTTGGTAAATTTTATTAAAGGAGTTGTGTAATTATGTGATAGTGGCTAGCCTAGTTTCATGATAGGCGCCATCACGAACTGTTAGGATTTGGGGTCGTGATAAAAAGCCAAGGCATTCCCCCCTTTAGGCCTCTTTCTCACACCATGACTTATGGTCAGAATCCTTCCAATCTTGTAACTGTTGCTACCTTTTATCATGTAACCTGAACGACTTTGACTTTGTAAGTGCGCATATGCGACTTTTCTCTCCTTTTATTCTCCAGGTTTTTTTAGATAAGTGTCAGAGGATACTCCATACTGCTGGGATTCTGGAGACCAGTGGGGTCTCGTTTGCTACATTTCAGTTTGCTAGTGCTGCCTTTATTTGGTGGGAGGAATTTGACAGGCGTAGGCCGGTTGGTTCATCACCTCTCACTTGGAAGCAGTTCTCCACGATCTTTTTGGAAAAGTACGTTCCTCAGTCCCATAGAGAGGAGCAGCGCAGGCAGTTTGAGCAGCTGCGCCAGGGAGAGTTGTCAGTTACACAATACGAGATGCGGTTTTCTAAGTTGGCTCGACATGCTTCTGAGTTAGTCCCTAATGATAGGGAGAGGATCAAGAGGTTTGTAGATGGTCTCACGTATCAGCTTCGGGTCTTGATGACTAGGGAGAGGGTGTTAGGTGCCACATTCGAGCGGGTTGTTGACATTGGTCGGGATATTGAGTCGGTTCGTAAGTAGGAGTGTGAGGAGAGGGAGGCCAAGAGGCCTCGAGGATCAGGTAGTTTGAGTGGTGCCCCTCCCAGAGGGCAGTTTCAGCACAATAGAGGTCGCCCATTTATACCTCCTCAGCTAGTCCGCCCAGCTTATAGTGGCGTATCTTCGGGGCAGGTCCCCGCAACTCTCATGCTGGACGTTCTTCCTTTAGTGCACTTCCAGCTCAGAGCTCCTCTAGAGCATCATCATTCCAGGATTCTTCTATGCATGGTTCATCCGGTGGCTATTCTAGTGTCAGGGGTTCCCTTCAGTCCCCATCTCCAGCTCCAGGTAGTTGTTTTGAGTGTGGAGAGTTTGGGCATTTATGGAGGCAGTGTCCTCGTCGTCTTGGTAGTTCATCTCAGCAGAGGGTTCAACCCTCGACATCAGGCCCAGTTAATTCACCCCCTTCCCAGGCATCCAAGGGTGGTGGTCAGGCAGCTAGAGGCCGCCCTAGAGGGGGAGGTCAAGCAGGTGGAGGCCATCCACCTATCTATGCACTCCCAGCTAGGCCTGATGATATGGCCTCTGATGCGATGATTACATGTACTATCTCAGTCTGTCACAGTGACGCTTTGGCTTTATTTGACCCTGGTTCCACATACTCTTATGTTTCATCATATTTTGCTCACTTTCTGAGTATGCCCCGTGAGTCTTTAGTTACGTCTGTTCATGTGTCGACTCTGTTGGGTGATACTATTGTTGTGGACCGTGTGTACCGGTTGTGTGTGATATCTATTGGCGGTCTGGAGACCCGAGTAGACTTGTTGTTGCTCAGCATGGCTGGTTTTGATGTGATACTGGGCATGGATTGGTTATCCCCATGTCATGCTATTCTTGATTGTCTCGCCAAGACTGTGACCCTGTCTATGCCCGTAGTTTCGAGAGTTGAGTGGAGAGGGTCTATTGAGCATGTGCCTAGCAGAGTGATTTCTTACTTGAAGGCTCATCGTATGGTTGAGAAAGGATGTGAATCTTATCTTGCTTTTGTGAGGGATGTTAGTAGAGAGATTCCTTCTGTTGATTCGGTTCATGTGGTCCGTGATTTCCCGGACGTATTCCCTGCAGACCTGCCAGGTATGCCACCTGACAAGGACATTGATTTTGGTATTGACTTGGTGCCAGGCACCCAACCTATCTCTACTCCACCCTATCGTATGGCACCAACGGAGTTGAAAGAATTGAAAGAGCAGCTTCAGGAACTCTTATATAAGGGGTTCATTCGGCCTATTGTGTCACCTTGGGGTGCACCGGTGTTGTTTGTGAAGAAGAAGAATGGCTCTATGCGCATGTGTATTGATTATCGGCAGCTGAATAATGTTACGGTGAAGAAACGGTATCCTTTTCCCCGTATTGATGACTTGTTTGACCAACTTTAGGGAGCTAGAGTGTTCTCTAAGATTGATTTGAGATTCGGGTATCATCAACTGAAGATTCGGGATTCTGACATTCCGAAGACTGCTTTCAGGACCAGATATGGTAATTATGAGTTTTTGGTTATGTCATTTGGGCTGACCAATGCCCCAGCCGCGTTCATGCATTTGATGAACAATGTGTTCCAGCCTTACCTTGATTATTTCGTCATTGTGTTCATTGATGACATCCTGGTATATTCTCTTAGCCAGGAGGAGCATGCTCAACATTTGAGGGTTGTGTTACAGAGGTTGATAGAGGAGAAAATTTATGCAAAGTTCTCCAAGTTTGAGTTTTGGCTTGGTTCAGTAGCTTTATTGGGGCACGTGGTGTCAATTGAGGGTATTCAGGTTGATCCGAAGAAGATAGAGGCGGTGCAGAGTTGGCCCAAACTGTCCTCAGCTACAGAGATTAGGAGTTTCCATGGTTTGGCGGGATATTACCATCACTTTGTGGAAGGGTTCTCATCTATTGCTTCGCCTTTGACCAGATTGAACCAGAAGGGTGCTCCATTCAGATGGTCCGATGAGTGTGAGGAGAGCTTTCAGAAGCTCAAGTCAGCATTGACCACAACTCCGGTATTGGTTTTGCCTACTGGTTCGGGTTCTTATACAGTCTATTGTGATGCTTCTAGAGTTGGCTTAGGAGCGGTACTGATGCAGGACAATAGGGTGATTGCCTATATGTCTAGAGAGTTAAAGGTGCACAGAAGAATTATCCAGTGCACGATCTTGAGTTAGCTGCCATTGTTCATGCCTTGAAGATTTGGTGCCATTATTTGTATGGGGTACAATGTGAGATTTTCACCGATCATCATAGTCTGCAGTATCTGATGAAGCAGAAGGACTTGAATTTGCATCAGAGGAGGTGGTTATAGCTTCTCAAGGATTATGACCTCACTATTTTGTATCATCCGCGGAAGGCGAATGTAGTGGCCGATGCCCTGAGTTGCTGAGCCGAGAGTTTGGGGAGTCTAGCTTACCTTTCAGCACCAGAGTGACCTTTAGCACTTGATGTTCAAGCGTTAGCGGGTCAGTTGGTGAGATTGGATTTGTTAGAGCCTCCGCGGGTATTGGATTTTATGGCTTCCTGGTCTTCTCTTTATGATCAGATTAGAGCATGCCAGTATGATGATCGACACTTGTTAGTTCTTCAGGACAGAGTCCGTATAGGTGATGCCAGAGATGTGACTATTGGTGATGATGGAGTTATGAGGATGCAGGGCCGTATTTACGTGCCCAATGTGGATGGGCTTCGAGAGTTGATATTAGCAGAGGCCCACAGCTCGTGGTATTCCATCCATCCGGGTGACGCGAAGATGTATCAGTATCTGAGACAACAGTATTGGTGGAGGCGGATGAAGAGAGATATTGTTGAGTATGTAGCACGGTGTCTCAACTGCCAACAGGTCAAGTATGAGCACCAGAGACCAGGTGGATTACTTCAGAGGTTAGATTTTCCGGAGTGGAAGTGGGAGCGGATCACCATGGATTTTGTAGTTGGGCTTCCACGGACTGTGAAGGGGTTTGATGCTATTTGGGTCATTTTGGATCGACTGACCAAGTCCGCGCACTTCATTCCTGTCAGTACTACTTATACTTCAGAGCGGATAGCTGGTATCTACATCAGGGAGATTGTCCGATTGCATGGAGTTCCGATTTCTATCATTTCTGACAGAGGTACTCATTTCACGTCTCAATTTTAGAGGGCCGTGCAGAGAGGTATGGGTACTCAGGTAGAGTTGAGCACTGCATTTAATCCTCAGACCGATGGGTAGTTGGAGCGGACTATTCAGATTTTTGAAGGACATATTGCGTGCCTGTGTGATTGATTTTTGGGGTTCGTGGGATCAGTTTATGCCACTTGCGGAGTTTTCATATAATAATGGCTACCAGTCCAGTATTCAGATGGCCCCGTATGAGGCTCTATATGGTAGGAGGTGTATATCTCCGGTTGGTTGGTTTGAGCCGGGTGAGGCTAGGCTATTGGACACAGATTTGGTTCAAGATGCGTTGGAGAAGGTGAAGTTGATTCAGGAGCGACTTCGCATGGTGCAATCTAGGCAGAAGAGCTATGCGGACCGGAAGGTCCGGGATGTGTCTTTCATGGTAGGAGAGAAGGTACTGCTGAAGGTGTCACCCATGAAGGGTGTTATGAGGTTCGGGAAGAGGAGAAATCTGAGTCCCCAAATCATTGGGCCTTTTGAGGTACTTCAGAGGGTTGGAGGGGTGGCTTATAGACTTGCCTTGCCACCTAGCTTATCGAGTGTTCATCCGATATTCCATGTGTCGATGCTCCGGAAGTATATTGGTGACCCGTCCCATGTGTTAGACTTCAGCACAGTTCAACTCGAGGGTGATATGTCACATGAGGTAGAGCCAGTGGCCATTTTTGGTCGTCAGGTCAGGAAGTTGATATTTTTCTATTGGGTTCATCCCCCTAGCATATCGTGATGTAAAAACTCTGAACTTGATAGATTTGGAGAACTCAGAAGTTGATTCGAGGGGCAAGCGTGTTGCAGAGTAGTGTTTTGGGCTAGTTTGAGGTAAGTAATGTCTTTAAATCCTGTCCTGAGGGTATGAAACACCATACTTTACATCCTTTCACTATTTTGTAGTGACACACACACTGGATGACGAGTGTGAAGCGTGCACGAGTTGAGAAATTGGGAATTTGTTCCTTCTGAGGCAACTATTGAGTTGCGAAACTGCTTTTAAATCATATGTTAAATAGTATTACTATGTTCTTGATATATTTGGGTGATAAGCCACGTTTGGGGCCTAGTGCCGATCTGTTTAAACCCCTTGGGGGATATTTTCTAATATTCCTCACGTAATAAATATGATTTTACACTCAGTCTTTCTTGTTAAATTGTTTGACACTAAGATTCGTGATATTATCATTTTCCTAAAATGAAATGTTGTTTTGGGTCGAGAACCCCATTTATTTATGGCCCGAGTGGCATGTTGAGAGTGTTTGACTGAGTGAGGTCGAGGGCCAATGTTGTGAGGATATTTATGATATAAGAGAGGCTGAGTGCCTGAGTGATTGATGCCATGATTTGGCTGTTTATAGCGCTTGGGCTGTAGGAGCCCCTCCAGAGTCTGTACACACCCCCAGTGAGCGCAGGTACCTACTAAGTGCGAGTGCCGAGTGACAAGTGATTGAGAGGCATGAGTGACTGTGAGGTGCTTAGTGACTGTTACTGAGTGATGGTGAGGTGCTGAGTGATTGATTATGAGTGATGATCTGGCCTGAGGGGCAGGTTATAATGATATTGTGCTGAAATTTTGATTATGATTCACTTCATTTTTCATACTGAGATTTTTGGGAGTTTACTGAGAAACATTTGAGAATATACTTGTTCAAAGGATTTTTATGGAAACTGGTTTTCAAACATATGTACTAGATGTTTACTTTATTACGACTTAGTATTTTTACTAATTGTGAATTGATGTTTGATACTGTGTGATTCTTATCTTCAGACTTGATTTATTTTCTTTACTACTGAGTTGGCGTACTCATCATTTCTCCATGCACCTCTGTGTGCAGATCCAGGTACTTGTTCTGAGCAGTAATCATCTGAGTACGATCGGCGTCAACATTAAGGATTTCGAGGTAGCTGTCCAGCGTCCACAACTTCTTCATTTCCCTTCCTTCATTAGTATTTAGTATTTTGCCCTGAGATATTGTTTTATGACGTTAGCAGTGTTAGTATTATTCTTAGATGCTCGTGAGCAGTGGACTCCAGTTCTGGGGAATGGTTTAGATTGTTATATTATATTATGATTTGTTAAAGACTTAGAAGATTTTATACTTTCTATTAATAAATTTTGGTAAATTTTATTAAAGGAGTTGTGTAATTATGTGATAATGGCTAGCCTAGTTCCACGATAGGCTCCATCACAACCTTTTAGGATTTGGGGTCGTGAAAAAAGGTCAGGGCATTCCCCCCTTTAGGCCTCTTTCTCACACCATGACTTATGGTCGGAATCCTTCCAATCTTGTAATTGTTGCTACCTTTTATCATGTAGCCTGTACGACTTTGACTTTGTAAGTGCGCCTATGCGACTTTTCTCTCCTTTTTCTCTCTAGGTTTTAGCCAATCTCTAGGCCCCTTTTTGTAAACATATACAAAGCTTAATAAGATGTCCCTCCGGGCATCTATAGGTATACTGAAGTTATTCTTTTAGTACTTTGTCAAACACACGAATATTGTTATATCTTATTTCATGGACCTGGTTATTCATCAGTATGACTTTACTGCATCTAGTTAGGCCATACTATATCATAACTCTTACCTTGGTTTTATTATTATCGAGGTATGCTACCCAATTCTAGGTTACTCTCTTGCTTATTATCATAGATGTCTAAATCTAAGTCCTTTAATGCTTCCTCGTTACTGTTTATCTTAAGAATGACAACCTACTCTCATCTCATACTTTGTAACTCTTATCCATCCATTGTTGATTCACCTCAATATTGATCTATAATCTACCATTGATAACTTCACATTTTATGTTACACTGCCGCTAGGGCTTACGTCTTCTTGGGGAACATCTGAAATGATGAGATTGATCCACGAGCAATACTATACTTCCATAACCAAATTTTATAGCATCCCAATGTGACTCACTTTACATGGGTATTTTAATCCCGTACAATTCATAAAATCCTCTTCAAGTCATTACTCAATTGAAGGCCCAAACATCATCCTTTATCAATCACAATCACACCCTCATTCTACTACCAGGGAAACATTCTATCTCTTCTAAATTCTACTAGTCTTAGACTCATTTGAGTTTATCCAGGCTATACTGAGTTTTCTATAACTTATAGAAACCATCAACTCTTCTTGTTTTATTGGGCTTAATCCCGAGGACTTATCCATTTTCGTCACCTTCTCACTCGCCTTTTCTTATCCTTACTCTTGTCTTCCTAAAACCTTGTCGCTCTATCATACTTTAGCTTGCGACTAACACGTATTCATTTATACTACTCGTAACCTTCCTTAAAATTTCTTGCACCATAGATTTTTTGTGTCATTCTGGAACATCAAGTGGCCAGGGACATCACATCTTCTCAAACTCTTCTTTACTCTCTCAACTAGACCTCTCGATACCTAGAAACCATAGGCTGGAAGGTATGCCACAAACGACTCTTCTATCATTCCTGGATACTAAATCTCAACGCTTCTAGCCTTCTTTTTGAAGTATGGACTATTCACAACCTTCCTTTACCTTAATTGCCTTAAAATCTCGCATAATATCTTTATCTATTTCATAACCTTCCTTCCACATAGGTATAATTCACATCCACAACTTGAAGCTCTATTTTAATACTTGCACCTTTGGTGCATACACAATCCGGTGGGAGCTTCATACCGACTTCTTATGAGGCTGGTACTTCTTCTAACTGGTTTTATCATAAAGCCGCTGTAGAATATGGTTGTTATACTATCTCTCTTGTACCTCTGATATTAGAGTAAGTGTGCAATGTTCTTAATCAAAATTTCTATAATTTTTTGGGTCTTATCATCAGACTTCTTATTTATTTGGTTGATGTAACTCTTTAGTTTCCTCTTCCTTCTGATCATCCTTCATGTAGACTTGCGCTATCTTCCGATCTGCGGCTCCTGGTATTAGTTATTTCTTTATCCTCCATGGCGCTATACTGGAGTCTTCTACGACTGTATGAATGTCAATATATATGCTGCATGGATAATATTCCAAAATCGTAAGTGCGTTCTTGACGTAACTAGCTTTGGATCACTGAACAAATTATTCCTTGTGTTCCTTCTCAACTTTCTATAAACGTAGGAAATTATTTTTCCTAGTCTTTATGCCCGCTTGTTGCGTGCATACTTAACTTATCTTAGTGCCCATACATATTGGAATTCCATACCACTCATATGATCTTGAATATCACTTCTGATTTTCACTTCCTGTCTGTTAGTCACGGTAGGTGCGGCTTTCTTATGAAGTGCATACAACGTTGTTGTTACTGTTGTTATAAGATCACTTCCTCCTTAGGTCACCGAGCTTATGTCAAAGCCTTCGTCCTTACTTCCTCAACTAGTCTTACATTGTAGTACTTAAGGAGGACCCTCTGATTCTTGCAAGACTGCGAGCTTATTACATCATTTACCCGGCGGAATTTTTGATGTTCTTTCTTACTTGTAATTATCCTTACTTACGTACCTTCATGCCCTTGTACTTGTAGGGTTGCTTCTGAGATGATATTTTGATTGTCATACCAGTGGAACTCTCTTTTACCTCTGTAACACTCATACGGTATCTGTAACTACCCCAACTACTATCTTAATATTTCTCAAGGTTACGATGTCATATCTGCGAGACTGAATTCACTATATAAGGGTTTACTATGTTTATCTAGCACGATCTGCTGATTCATTTGTAACCACCTATTTAGCCATAACTAGGCTCTTCCCGAGTCAACTGCTAAACTACTCTTTGCCCCATTCTCATATCAATATTTCACGTAAACTAGGCTCATGATGTCGACAATTATCAAATCATTCAGTCCCTAATTCATGTTTAGTTTATCCTGTTCCCCAGCCCATACTGATTTCCATTACTCTGTGGTCTAACTTTTCCTTCTACTAGTCGCTTTGGAGTCACAAATTTATTTCTCGAAATGAGGATATGACTTTATGGCTTATACTCTTTTGTTGTCTCAAGGCGTCTCACCTCTCGTCTTTTCCTTCACTTGACTGTAGACTCTGTAATATTGTCATATTTTGATCTACTGTTGTCATTCATGTATCATATCTTACTTATAATGCTTCATTAACTCTTTTCTTATTTCCCGCTAACATTTATGTCTATCACTTTATTCTGAAAACTCGAACAAGACATTCTTTTGCTTTTAGCTCCCATTTGTTCCATCCAGCGGCTCTTTGGGTTACTTAACGTTCTCGCTCTATTAGGGACGCGAGCCACACCAAGATAAGATTTATCCCTTCCAGGCTTTCAGTGCCTATCTTCTGAATATTTTTTATCATGCTAGTATTCACATCTAATTGTAATATTCTAGAGTGAACCATCTTGGTGCCTCGCAAGAAGATCTATTAGCATCATTGTAATATCCTTCGGAAATGCCAACTAACACAAACAATCCATTCACCATTTTGGGTTACTCTAACCCCTGCCGGATCCTAATATCCCATTTGTTTCTTAAACTACACCTGTTAGCTCCCAATAGGGTATAAGTGAGATGGGTGTGGCCAATTGTCACGCCCCTTTTTCCTCGCAAAATCGGGTTTCGACATTTTTGGGACAACTCCTCTTTTGGGATGGGTAAGGAATTGGAAGAGTCGCTACCTAACGGATTAAGGTGCGTTAGGGCACCTAGAGCAAATAACTCATATAACCAGTTTACATCACCAGAGATCGGGTAAGGGCTCAAATTACCTTGAGGGTAAGGTGATAGGAACCCCTCGAGGTCCACAATGGTGGGTCCCAACCGAACTTAGATTAAGCGAATTAGTCTAAAAGGAAAGAAAACTATCAATACCCAAACCGATGGGCCACGATGGTCACCCGGTACCTTACTCAACCGGGTACCAGCATAACGTATCTTTTCATGTCATACTATCATAGATAACTGAGCCGAAAGGCTGCCATGAGATAAGTAGAATACAACATGGGGAAATACTCGACATAGATCGACCCAGTCTGATATAAAAACTTACATACGTGACATACGGGCCTATAAGGCCAACATAATCATTTGTAAATTTAAAACATAGGCCAACAAGGCCATACAAGTATCCGTATACATGATATCTGTCTACAAGCCTCTAAGAATACACAATTTTGATAAAGGTCGGGACATAGTCCCGCTATACCAAACAATACACGTCTAAATCATACTAACCAAACAAGCAACTCCGAAGCAAATGGAATGCACCAACATCTTCCACTGAGCTGATAGCCTACTTGGAGGGCTCTCGACCTGTCTATCGGGACCTGCGGGCATGAAATGCAGCGTCCCCAGGCAAAAGGGACGTCACTACGAATAATATACTAAGTATGTAAGGCACATAAATAAGCACATAACAGACATGGAAGAAATATAGAGTAAATGACTAGAGTAAATGACTCAACCTGTAACTATGGATAACTCTGTAAATCATGAAATATTTATAATGTCAAGCATATGCGTATAAATTTCATGTAATGCATAGGTACATGTTTCATAACATCATCAGGCCTCTAAGGGCATCCTATCATATCATATTAGCCATTATAGGCAAAATCATCAACGTATACCAGCTGATCAGGTGCGTATATAACGCCGTAACATTTTTTCCGTATCCCATATAAATAACATATATACGCGTATATAACACCATCTGTACATGGGTCAATGTACATGTATAAATGCATAAAATGCATACGAAATGCGTTAATAAAATTTTCTCGGAACATCATAAAAATAAATATACCTTTCGGATAAGCATTATCAAATACGTATTTTTCTGGGACTCATGAACAGAAGATAATAATAATTCACATGGGGGAATCAAGAATATAGACACCCCTAGTATTTCTATGGATAGAGTAATTCATGAAAACCGTGCGTTTGCTCGTTTTTCTGTATAATTTGAATTATGCCAAAAAGAAGGAAGGTATAACCTTAACATACCTGAACCGATTCTCTTTTGCGAAAACACATAACGGCGGATCGAAGTAGAAAAAAATCCGTTATTCTTGAGAAAGATTGTACCGTACTCCCGCAAATTCCCGTTGCTATTACACAATATAATCTCGTATGAATTTTGTTGTAGAAAATTCATTACTTAGCAAGCTTAGCATCTCACCTTAATGGAGTAAAGAGATCTAGAGCTCCATCCGTTACTTTATATCAAGATATAAGGAAGATTTCAATTCGGATTGTTTCAAATACCAAATGGAAAGCTAGTCCCTTTTTTTTTTTAAATTTGGAGGAAAGGAACGCTGCGTCAGAAAGACTTATCCAAGAAGATCCATTGTTAAACTATACATTCTATAATTATCAAGAATGTATAGATTAACATTTTTTTGATAACGTTATTTTAGCCCAATGAAATGAAGGTAATCATTTCATTAAATGTTGACACCTTGCAAAAATATTCAAGAGTCATATAGTTGTGCTTTAAACCAATCCCCTTGCCTGCCACGTTAATGCATACTCACTTACCCAATTATCCCCCACTTTTCCTTAATCAATTCATTAATTCCCCCACTAGTTCAATAATTAACCAATTACCCACATAATTAATCAATTATCTCAAATTATATAAATTACTATTCTCTTTGATACACTTTATCCACCTTACTATCATAGCTATATGGTACATTGTATGACACTAGTCCATAAATACCGGGTATTTTAGCTCGGGCCATATTTTATCCTAAATTGTCAAACTTCGACGAAACTCATCACTTGTTTGAAATAGCATAATGCTTATAATCTCAAAATAATCCCATTCCCGAACTTACATTGATTAACTTACGACGAAACTTTAACGTACGAAAATGCTGGATGTAATATCTCATTTCCGAGCTTTCACCAATTTGCTTATGGCATACTTTTGCGTATGAAAACATGGGGTGTAACATCATTCCCTTCTTTGGAACATTCGTCGTCGAATGTTGACTGATGCACTTATCATTTTCATAACTTATAGCTCTTGTGAATACCTTAATACTCTCCTTGCTATTTAGGCAATTATCTTGTGAATAAACCCAAAGTCTAGGGCATTCCCTCCTTTAGGCCTCTTTCTCATGCCACAACTTGTGGTCGGAATCCTTTCAATCTCGTAACTGCTGCCTCCTTCTTTCATACAGCCTGTACGATTCTGACCTCTTAAGTGCGCCTATGCGATTCTTCTCTCCCTTTTCCTCCAGCCTTTAGCCAATCTCTAGGCCTTACTTTGTGAACAGATACAGAGCTTGACAAGATGTCCCTCTGGGCATCTATAGGTATACTGAAGTTTTTCGCTCGGTACTTTATTGAACTTATGAATATTGCTATACCTTATTTCATAGATCCGTTTATCCATCCGTATGACTTTACTGCATCAAGATATGTCATACTATACCGTAACTCTTACTTCGATTTAGCGTTGCTGAGGTTTACTACCAAATTCCGGCTTACTCTCGTTGTTTATCCTATATGCATAAGTCTAAGTCCTTTAATGTTTCCTCATTACTGTTCATCTTAAGAATGACGACCTAGTCTCATCTCATACTTTATGACTTTTATCCATCCATTATTGGTTCACCTCAATATTGATTTACACTCTACCACTGATAACTTGAAACCCTTTACGTAATCACTTGGGCTCACGTTGCATTGAGGAACATTTATAGTGATTTCCCTAATCATATTTCATAGTATCTCGATGAGATTCACCTTATATGGGTATTTTAAACCCTTACAATTCATGTCTCAATCGAAGTCCCCAACGTCATCCTTTATCTATCACAATTATGCCCTTATTCCACTACCAGGGCAGCATTCCATCTCTTCTAAATGCTACCAATCTTAGACTCCTTTGAGTTCATTCTGGCTATACTGAGCCTTGTATAACTTAGAGAATCCATCAGCTCTCTTATTTTCATGAGCTTAATCCCAAGAACTTATCCATTCTTGTCACCTTTTCACTCACCTTTTCTTACCCTTACTCCTGTCTTCCTAAAACCTTGTCGCTCTACCATACTTTAGCTTGCGACCTACACATATGTATTCATATTGTTCGCAACCTTCTTTCAACTTGATTGCACCATAGATTTCCTTATGTTATTCCGGAACACGTCGTCTCTAACTCTTCTTTTACTCTCTAATTAGACCTTTCGGTACTTAGAAACCATAGGCTGAAAGGTAAGCCACTAACGACGCTGCTATCATTCCTGGATACTGGATCCCCGTGCTTCTAGACTTTACTCCGCAATATGGACTGTTCACAACCTTCCGCATTTGAGTATTAGTATGTTGTTCACCTTTACCTTTCTTACCTTAAACTCTTGCATCACATCTTTTATCTCTTTCATGACCTCCCTTCCAAATAAGTATAATTCACGTTCACAACTTGAAGCTCTATCATAATACTTGCACTGTACTATCTCTCTTGTACCTATGATATTAAGAGAGATTCTGCCATGTTCTTAATCATGAAGACTATAATTTTCTAGGCCCAATAATCAAATTCCTGATTTACTTCGTTGATGTAACTCTTTAGTTTCTTCCTTCTTCTGATCGACCTTTATGTCAGCTTGAATTATCTCTCGCTCAAGGGTTCATGGTATTAGTTATTCTATTTAGACGTTCATGGGCGCTGAGTAATATGCATGATACAATCCTCTAACAATTTAATCCCTCGTTTATGATCTGGGCACAATTCTTTCTTTTAACGTATACCCGAATCTTCTACGGCTGTATATGTTGCATGTATAAAACTACGAACCCTTAAGTTCGTTCATAACGTAATCCAATCTGGATCATTGATCGAATAATTTCTTTAGTTCCATCTTAGCTTTCTTTAAACGTAAGTTATTACTTTTCCTGGTCTTCTGCCTCCTTGTTGCGTGCATACTTAGCTTATCTTAGTTCCCACGCACGTCGGAATTTTCTTGCAACTCATGTGAAGTCGAATATTACTTTTTACTTTACTTCCCGTTTATTAGCCACTGTAGGTACAACTTTCTTATGGAGTGCATACAATGTTGTAGTGAGACTCTTGTTACAAGAACATTTACTCTTTAGGTCACTCTGCTTAGGTTGAAGCCTTCTTCCTTATTTCCTTAGCTAGCCTTTCGTTGTCGTACTTTAGGGAGGACCCTCTGACTCTTGTAAATCTACGAGCTTATTACGTCATATACTTGACGAAATTTTTGATGTCCCTCCTCGCCTATAATTATCCGTGGTTACTTACCTCCACGCCCTTGTGCTTGCAGGGTTGCCTCTAAACTGATATTTTGACTGCTTTTCCCAGTGGCTTTCTCTTTTATTTCAGTAACACTAATACGATACCTTTAACTATCCCGACTCCTATTTGAATACATATCAAGTATTATAATGACATTAATGCGAGGCTGAATTCTCCACGTTGGGTTCACTCTATTTATCTTGCATGATCTACTGATTTGTCTGTAACTTCTTGTCTAGTCATGACCAGGCTCTTCCTAAATCAACTACTAATTACTCGTAGGCCCATTCTCATATCAATATTCTGCGTAATCTTCCTTAGGTTATTTACTTTGTCTTAACTTACGTCTCCTACTGACTCCTTATTTATCAGTAACATCTCGGGCATTAACCCTTACTTTCTCTCCTTGATGTCGTGTTTGCATAATGTTCTGGAATCGTAACATATCTGTAGGCTATGAATAAGTGCAATCTTGTCCCCTTTTTCATTTTTATCGCATTCTTCCTTTACAATTCCATAATTACTAGAACCTTTTAATTCTGACTTAATGCCACATCATTCCATATCCCCCCCTTTAGGAGAGTACTATGGAGCTACGATGACCTACCTATAGATGTTTTTCCTCTTTATCTTTGGCGTCTTTTCAAATCATCGATAACCCTCACTCGCTTTGCGGTAATCATTTTGTACCAAGGATAAAAGTTTCCTTACGCACGAGGGAAACACCTAGTGTAACTGGCACCTACAATCCTTTAAGCTTAACTTTGCTCACATTGCTTATTTTTAGGGAATCATCTTCATGAAAAACCATTCCCTGAATGTCTCATGAATCTTCTTCTGTGGTCCATTCTATTATCGCCGTAACGCAATCTGAAATTCTCATGATGCTGACTATCATCAAATCACTTAGCCCCTAATTCATGTTTAGTTTATCTTGCTCACCAGCCCATACTAATTTCTATTACTCCTGGGATTAACTCTCCCTTATGGTAGTCCCGTTGGAGTCACGAACTTATTTCCCGAAATGAGGATATAACTTTATGACCTCTACTATTTTGTTGTCTCAAGGCCTGGCTTCTCTCGACTTTTCCTTCACTTGACTATATATCCTATAATACCGTCATTATTTTCTACCGTTGTCATCCATGCATCACATCTTACTTATAATGCTTCATTAACTCTCTTCTCATTTCCTGCTAACATTTCTGTCTAACACTTTATTTTGAAAATTTCAACAGGACATTCCTTTGCTTTTAGCTCCCGTTGCTCCATCTACTGGGCTCTTCGGGTTGACTAACATTCTTTCTTTACTAGTGTAACGACCCGACCGGTCGTTTTGAGTTCTAGCGCGTCGTTCAGCGGTTGGAAGTCATGAACAGTTTCATTTCAGGTATTATGACTTATGCATATGGTCGGAGTTGAAATTCGGGAAGTTCAGAGTTAAATCAGAAGGAAAATTCTCATTTCGGAAGCCTTAAGTTGAAGAAATTGATTAAGATTGGAATTTGGGGTAAACGACCTCAGAATCGGGATTTGAAGGTTCCAACAGGTTCGTATGATGATTTCGTACTTGGACGTGTGTTCGGGTCGGGTTTTGGATAACCCGGGAGCATTTCGGCGTATATTATGGAAGTTAGCATTTTAGAAGGAATTTCATAAGTCTGGGTTGAAAGGCATTTCAGTGACATAGATGTCCGTTTGGGATTCCGAATTTGGGAATAGCTCCGTATGGTGATTCTGGAGTTGGGAGCGCGATCGGAAGTGAATTCGGAGGTCCGTAGGTCATTTTGAAGTCATTTGGCTGAAGATAGAAATCTGAAGGTTTTTGAGAAGTTTGACCGAGAGTTTGACTTTTTGATATCGGGGTCGTACTCCAATTCTGAAAGTTGGAGCAGGTCCATAATGTCGAATATGACTTGTGTGCAAAATTTGGGGTCAATCAGACGTGGATTGATAGGTTTCGGCATCGAATGTAGAAGTTTGAAATTTCAAAGTTCATAAAGTTTGGATTGGAGTGTGATTCGTGGTTTCGACGTTGTTTGATGTGATTTGAGGCCTCGAGCAAGTCCGTGGGATGTTATGGGACTGAGTCGTGTGATTGGACGAGGTCCCGGGGGCCTCGGGTGTGTTTCGGGGTGGTTTAAGATCATTTCGGGCTGTTTTGAGATGGCTGATGCTGGTGTCTGGTGTTGTTCTTCGTGTTCGCGAGGATGCCTTCGCGTACGCGAAGAAGAATTTGGCATCAGGGACTTTGCTCTTCGCGTTCGCGCATAGTGCCTCGCGTTCGCGAAGAAGAAAACTATCTGCTGCGCAGGTCTGACTTCGGAGGCTCATATCTCACAATCGATAAGGAATTTTGAGATGATGTAAAAATAAAAGTTGTAGACTTTTGTATCTAGTTTCTAGAAAAGTAAACCATTTAGCATTTGGATTTGTACAAAGAGATATGTCTGTTACACTACAAGGTATCCGGGAAGATGAAAAAGAAATTTGTGTTGCACAGGGCTGACTTTGGCAGCTTATATCTCGAATTTTTACAAAATCTCTTTTTACAACATGGGGAAATACTCGACATAGATCAACATATACAAGCTAATCAGGTGGTGATACGTGTATATAACGCCGTAACCTTTTATCCCGTATCTCATATAAATATAATATACATATATACGCGTATATAACGCCATCTAGTCATGGGTCAATGTACATGTATAAATGCATGAAATGCATAAGAAATGCGTTAATAGAATTTTCTCGAAACGTCATAAAAATCAATATGTCTTTCGGATAAATATTATCAAATACGTATTTTTCTGGGACCCATGAACATAAGATAATAATAATTTGCATGTGGGAATCAAGAATATAGACGCACCTAGTATTTTATGAATAGAGTAATTTATTGAAATCGTGTGTTTGCTCATTTCTTCTGTATAATTTGAATCATGCCAAAAAGAAGGAAGGGATAGCCTTTACATAACTGAACCGATTCTCTTTTGCGAAAACACGTAACGACAAATCGAAGTAGAAAAAAATCCGTATATTACTTAAGTGATTAACAGTAGCGATCTTAGCATCACACCTTAATGGAGTAAAGAGATCCAGAGCTCCATCCGTTACTTTATATCAAGATATAAGGAACGATTGTTTCAAATACCAAATGGAAAGCTAGTCTTTCTTTATTTTAATTTGGAGGAAAGGAACGCTGCGTCAGAAAGATTTATCCAAGAAGCTCCATTGTTAAACTATACATTCTATAATTATCAAGAAAGTATAGATTAACATTATTTTGATAACGTTATTTTAGCCCAATGAAATGATAAATGTTGACACCTTGCAAAAATATTCAAGAGTCATATAGTTGTGCTTTAAACCAATCCCCTTGGCTGCCACGTTAATGCATACTCACTTACCCAATTGTCCACCACTTTTCCTTAATCGATTCATGAATTCCTCACTAGTCTAATAATTAACTAATTATCCATATAATTAAAAATTATCTTAAATTACATAAAATACTATTCGCTTTTAATACACTTTATCCACCTTACTATTATAGTCATTGATACCTTGTATGGCACTAGTCCATAAATACCGGATATTTTAGCTCGTACCATATTTTATCTCAAATTGTTAAACTTCGACGAAACTCACTTTCTTTGACTTGCTTACCCTCTCACCTTACGAACTTACTCATCACTTGTTTGAAATAGCATAATGCTTATAATCTCAAAATAATCCCATTCTCGAACTTACGTTGATTAACTTACGATGAAACTTTAACGTACGAAAATATGGGTGTAATATCTCATTTCCGAGCTTTCACCAATTTGCTTATGGCATACTTTTACATACCAAAACATGGGGTGTAACAAACACAATTTGGACAAATAAAATATTCAATTTATATTATACAGGAATAGAGGGGTCCTAAGTTTTTTAGCCTATAGGATCACCCCGTGCAATACTTTGTAACTCCCTCAAGTCGGGGTGTTACTCATAGCATTAGGGCACGAACTATCATTTCCGTACTACCCAATTACTATCTTCGAGTTGTTACCTAAGCGTTCTAGTAGATTATCATTCCTTATGTGCGCACTACCCGTCCCTTACCTATGGTCCTGGAGGTTTTAGGACCTCTATTTAGGTTGGTTCTAGGCTCAACCTATGTTGCCCAAAATGCAAAATCTAGGTGACGAGCAAAATAAATAGGACTTTCAGATAAGTAACAAGTAGGCGCTCATATTGACCTCCACACATAGACAACAAAAGCACGCAATTGGATCAACAAACTTTATTAACTTTGGAGTCCTATAGGCAGGATATCTATGCGAGAAAACAGAGTGCAGAGACAGTTTTATTAAGGCGAGCATTAAGACCTATTTGTTTGTCTACTGATTTTATTCAGTATGAATCTGGGCACTTCAGGCGGTAATATATCACAATTATAAACCCAAAATCCTTATTAAGTCCTACAGGTATATTGCTTAAGTGATTAACAGTAGCGAATGAATTCAGAAGGCATGATTTCTACGAGCTTGTTGATTACAGCCCTATAGACATGATTTCTAAGTGTATCACTGATTTTGACTTGCAGAGACAGATTTTATTCCCCTTTTAATCCTATAAGCATGATTTCTAATTACTGAATTGATTTAAATCCTATAGGCATGACTTCTAGATTTGAAACTGATTTCTTTTATCCTATAGGAATGACTTCTAGATTTGAAACGGATTTCTTTTATCCTATAGGCATGCTTTCTATTAACCATGTAAGGGAAAAAATGATGCAGATTGCCAAAAAATGATCAACTCAAACATCATAGTCCAATAGAAATGGTTACTAATGCACATTTGTTGGACTGGTAGATCATATGAGCAGGATTTCTAACATGCAAATGTAAACACAGAATTAAGACGAAAGTCCTATAGGCAGGATTTCTAATTTGCAAATGTAAAACACATGATTAAAACATAAGTCCTATAGGAAGGGTTTCTAAGAATAGTATATAATTCATATAGTGATCAGAATTAACAACATGATTGAATCTTATAGACATAATTTCTACCCAATTTGACCAAAGAAAATAGGAAAAATCCCCCTGGTTTTACTAGATATCCCCAAATCTGTTTATTACAAGATTATTACAGCCCATAATAACAAATGAATTACATAATAATAATGAGACGATATATGGAGCCTTCATAGGCCCAAATAAACCTGGGAATCGGGCCTTCCAACATAACGACTTTGAGGCACATCATAGTGATTCATCCACAGCACATTAAAACCGAGGCCTCTAGTGTGTCAAAGTTCTCAAGGGCCTCAGGGACCCTGGGAAATGCTCACACCAGAACCAAACATTCAGAAAATAATTCATAAGGGATTAGAAAACCAGCCCTCAGTGTGTCAGAGTTCAAAGGAGTCTCATGTGGACCCTAGGCAATGCTCACACTGGGGTGGTTGAGAACCTAAGGGACTAAGAGTGGGGTTTTTTAAAATCAGTACATAAAAGGGAAAAGGGGCAGGTTTTTAAAATAATTGGATTTCTGAAGAAACAAGATTCAGAACATAGAGTGGAAGGCAGAACTGCACCAAGAAAAACAAACAGTGTTCATGCTTAAACACATAGTTCTAATAAGTTGAAGTCTAGTTAAGTTAAATATTTAGACTAGTACTTAGGACAATCATCACAGAGATGGTTAGGCAAAAATATTAAACTGACCAGACATATGAATTAGACAGACAAGGCACATGAGTTAAGCAACAAACTAAGTGATTACATATTTATAGTATCTTGCAAAGTTCAGAACTGGTGTGGGATTAATAAGAAATACATGAAACAAACTAAACCTTAAACTAACTTACGAGATGATTCATATTATTTAAATAACTTAGTCCTAAGTTAACAGTTACTAAAATAAAGTCATAGAATCATGTAGAGGACAAAATCATAATAGGAATTGAAACATGCGAGTCAGGCAAAGCAGAGAGAATGAAATTGCAAAGGTTAGGGCATACCAGTTAAGTAAGAAAGTAAGTATGCCACAACACTTAAGTTCTAGAATAATTTGGCTTTGGCTTTCAGCCAACCAAAACCAGAGACACTTAGCATAGAAATCAGAACAAGAGAGAACAAGAGAGAGCTTAAATGTTTTAGTGAGAATCTGAGAGTTCGAGTCTGTCTAAGGGGAGAAGGAGAAAGAGTTTAAATAGTACTCAATGAGGTAGAAAATAAGGTAATAAATAAGTGAATCATAGACAAATAAGGATTGAAATAATTTCAGAATCAATTAAAGTCGGCTTCAATCAATTAACAGAGCATAACAACATATAATCAGGCAAGTACCACTAAAATTAGGGAAAGTATTATACAGAATCAATCAATATTCAAAATGCCGGATCCAATAAGGTAATAAAATAATGAAAACAGGTAAATCGAACAAAATAAGGAAATATGAATACCATACAAGAAAGGAAAGACTGAAATCTTAGTAAAATTTTGAAACCCTAATTTTTTGGGTAAACCATAAAATCGGCGGAGAAAAACAAGGGAACAAATCACATATTTCAGAAAATGAACACAGACGGAGATATATTCACATAATCAACAGATTTGGCCCTAAATAAGAGGTTCAAAACCTTAATTTAAGGTAAGCCATAAAAGATCAAATAAAGTCAGAAGTAAAAATGTTTTAGTAAAAATAATTATAATGTTATTACAGAAAAACACAAGATCGAACCAAATCTGGTCCGATTAAAGAGGGTTGAAACCCTAATTTTGAGTAGGTAAACGATTTACCTAAAAATAGGCGGATTTGCGAGTAACAAAGTAAATATAGATGAAGAATAACATAAAAACAAACAGAAATTGAACCAAATATGGTTCGAATCATAATCTGAAACCCTAACTGAAAGATACGAAAATATTCGTACTCATAGAGGTTAGGATGAACATAGACGGAAATAACCAGCATATAAAAGATTTTGAACCAGATTTGGTTCGAATCTCTCGAGATCAACTTGCCATTTGAGGCAAGCCAGTCAAGTAACATCAAAGACGAGTAGTTGGTCAAGAGGTAAGACTAGATTAGGACGGGTATGGGTCTGGGTTGGACGGGTATGGGGTATTGGGCTGGGGTAATTGGGTTAGGCTAGGTCCGAAATTAAGTAGAAATGGCTAGATTTTAAATACTCAATTAAATCAGTAAAATAATTTATGAAAAATAATTGATAAATAATAAAAATGTCATTTGTGCATGAAAATGATTTAAAATAATTACTTAACATTATAAGATATAAAAAGTCATTTTTCTGTATAGATAATGTAATTACGTATATATGTGGCAATTATTGCGAAATATTGAAATTATAGCTTAAAGATTCAAATATAATTATACATAAAATATTTAAAGCTTGATATGAATATTAATGGAAAAAATTAAATAATAAATCATTATAATATTATTTGTGATGCAATTAATAATTATTTACATAATAAAATGTAGGACTAAATTGATTGAAACCCTTTAAAATCTATAGAAAATTATGGAAAAATACTTGTTGATGCTCGTGAACTATTTTGAAAGTATATATGTATTTGAAAAAATATATATGGGAAAAATTGGGTATCAACAACTGCCGTTCTTTACCTGGGAAGGATGAAAGAGTTGTCGGGTAAAGACATGATGACCAATTTTGACCGATATAGGTGATTTGAAAGATATAGGTCGCACTCCGGTTTTCGAGCTGCCTACATATCCCTGGTTTTACAAGAATCAGGCCATGTGTAGTTCTGGGTCCAACGGTGGAATAAACCAATGGATTCGTCACAAGAACGGACAAAAGGTTCCGATTAGGATTACTTTGGTTTGAAACGGTTATGGGTGAACGGTCAGGTTTGAGATAATTTGGAGGAACTGGAGCGGGATTGCTCCTGTTGGATAACGGTTACTCACCGGGTCACCTGTGGATCTACAAAAGTATACTGTGAGCACATATGTATAAATTTTGCGTAAATTTAGACATGATGCAAATTCCCTTCGGACCATGAAGATTGTCTTTGGACGGTGAGGATGACGTACTTAGACTATGATCCCGGGCAATGAGATATGCGGTAAAGGATTCACAGGCCATGAAATGATGTTCTCGGGCCATGAAGATGGTGCCTCCGAACCATGAATACTTTGAATAATGATGTGCAAGTTTCAGAGATCCTCCGACCATGGCATGATGTCTTCCGTCTATGAAGATGGTGCCTTCAGAATATGACGCCTTCAGACAAGTTGGCTATACTTCAGCCCATGAGGTGAAGAGACATGATGCTAGGGGTAACAAGACAAAGCTTAGTCTTTTGTGAAGTTAAGGTCAGAGCTTATCCCGAGAGAAGAGAACAATGCAAGAGCGAGACAGTGCTTAGTCTTGTGCGAGATTCAGGATAGTGCTTAGTCCCATGCAAGAGAATGCAGTGCCTAGCTTTATGCAAATAGAAAGACAGTGCTTAGTCTCGTGCAAGTATTTGAGACAGGGCTTAGTATCATGCAAAGAAAAGGCAATGCTTAGCCTTATGCAAATAGAGAGGCAGGGCTTAGCCTCATGCAAGGATTTGAGACAGGGCTTAGTCCCATGCAAAGAGAAGGCAACACTTAGCCTTATGCAAATAGAGAGGCAGGTCTTAGCCTCATGCAAGTGATTTGAGACAGGGCTTAGTCTCATGCAAAAAGAAGGCAGTGCTTAGCCTTATGCAAATAGAGAGGCAGGGCTTAGCCTCATGCAAGTGATTTGAGATAGGGTTTAGTCTCTTGCAAAGAGAAGGCAGTGCTTAGCCTTATGAAAAATAGAGAGGCAAGGCTTGGACTCATGCAAGTGATTTGAGACAGGGCTTAGTCTCATGCAAAGAGAAGGCACTGCTTAGCCTTGTGCAAATAGAGAGGACGGGCTTAGCCTCATGCAAGTGATTTGAGACAAGGCTTAGTCTCATGCAAAGAGGATGTAGTGCTTAGACTTATGCAAATAGAGAGGCAAGGCTTAGCCTCATGCAAATAGAGAGGCAGGGCTTAGACTCATGCAAGGTTAAAGAGTAAGAGCGAAGTATTCTCATCTGACAATGTCTTTCGTGCACATCGATTGTGTTGTTGCGACGATGCTTATCATGATGATATAGTCCTGCATCCTAAGAAAATTTGTGAGTTTCGCGGGGGGAGGTTGGTTCGTGTCTGTGCTTGCTCGATCTGCTTCATTCTGCCCGAGGATCTTGTTCAAGTCACCACGAGTAGCATTTGGCTAAAAGTAAAGTTTCTTTTCAAAAGCATGCGTGTATAGTTTTCAAAGACATAGTAATATGCAGCTTAGAAATTAGTTAGATAAACCAGCAACTGTGACATTATTAGAGACATTGCGACTTCCTTTGCCGTAGAATTTTGAGGGTCCTCCTCAAAATTCTTCCCCAGTTAACTAGATAACCTTGCCGACCATTCCGTATGCTGCGGTTGGCTGAACTTGCTTCGGTATTTTGAGGGTCCTCCTCAAAATTCTGCCCCAGTTTCTGATCGTGGGGAAAAAGGAAATTCTATTGAATTGTGACCGAACCCATAGGGCTGCCTACGTATCCCTTCTTAAATGGGAATCAGGTCGAGTGTAGTTCAATTTTCATAATATGAAGAAACATAAAATGGTTTACACATAGTATCTTTTGACTATATCTGAATTGATAGGCTTTGGCCAGATTTCTCTGGCCATCTATGCGAGTATGAGCGCTCCTCTTGTCAATACTATGTGAACAATGTAAGGACCTTGCTAGTTGAGAGAGAATTTCCCTTTGGCTTGATCTTGATGTGGAAATATCCGTTTCAGCACCAGCTGCCCCGGTGTGAACTGTCTTGGTTTGACCCTTTTGTTGAAAGCCCTAGACATTCTATTTTGATAAAGTTGTCCGTGACACACAACATCCATCCTCTTTCCGTCTATGAGTTCTAGTTGCTCATAGCGGCTCTTTATCAATTCTACGTCGATGAGTTTGGCTTCTTGTATGATTCTCAAAGAAGGAATTTCTACCTCGGCGAGAATGACAACTTCGATACCATAAACCAGCAGATAAGGAGTTGCCCCGGTTGATATGCGGACTGTGGTACGGTATCCCAGTAAGGAGAATGGTAATTTCTCGTGCCACTGCTTGTGATTCTTTACCATTTTCCTTAGTATATTCTTGATGGTTTTGTTGGCCGCCTCCAGGGCTCCATCCATTTGGGGCCTATATGCCGTGGAATTCTTGTGCTTGATTTTGAAAGTTTCACACATGGCTTTCATCAGATCATTGTTGAGATTGGTGGCATTGTCAGTGATGATGGACTCTGGGACCCCAAATCGACGAACAATTCGGTCTCGGACAAAATCTGCAACGACTTTCTTGGTTACAACTTTGTAAGATGCAACTTCAACCCATTTAGTGAAGTAGTCGATGGCCACTAAAATGAACCGGTGCCTTTTTGAAGGGGTAGGCTCGATTGGGTTGATGACATCCATTCCCCAGGCAGCAAAGGGCCAAGATGAGCTTGTTGTAGTAAACTCATTTGGTGGCACCCGTATCATGTCTGCATGTATTTGACATTGGTGCCATTTCTGAACATACCAGATGCAGTCTATTTCAATAGTCATCCAAAAGTATAATACAGCCCTGAGTATCTTCTTGGCTAAGACAAAGCCGTTCATATGTGGGCCGTAGGTTCCGACATGTATCTCCTCAAGCAATTTGGAAGCCTCTTTGGCATCAACACACCTTAACGGTCCTAGATTGGGAGTTCTTCTGTACAGGGTTTCTCCACTTTGGAAGATGTGATTGGACAACCTCCGAAATGTGCGTTTCTGAGTATGGTTTGTATGCGCCGGGTATTCTCCTTTTGTAAAGTACTCTTTGATGTCGTGGAACCAAGGATTTTCGTTTGTTTCTTCTTCAGCATGAGCACAATATGCCGGCTGATTATGGATCCTCACCGGAATGGGATCGATGAAATTCTTGTCTGGATGTTGTATCATTGACGACAAGGTGGCCAACGCGCCTGCAAATTCATTCTGAATTTTGGGGACATGCCGAAATTGTATTTTTGTGAATCTCTTCTTCATTTCTTGTACATGATGCATATATGGTAGTATTTTGGAATTCTTGGTAGCACACTCTCCTTCTACTTGATGTACCAGTAGGTCTCAATCGCCGATCACCAGCAGTTCCTGAATATTTATGTCAACAGCCAGGTCGAGCCCTAATATGCAGGCTTCATATCCGCCATGTTGTTAGTTCATGGGAATTGGGGTTTCAAGACACCGAATAGTGCTGAACAGTTTCTTATACCAAGACAGCTCTGATACTTACTCCTTTGAAATTCGCAGCTCCATCGAAAAATATTCTCCAACCGTCGTAGGCTTCATGTCATCTCCTACGAAAGGGTCACACCTGCGAAAAAGGCCTGGGCACTGGGGGGGTGGGTTCTCGCTCTTGCGAACTTTGGATCGCAGGTGCAAACTTGCACCTGCGTGAAATTGGCCGCGCCTGCGATGGCCTGGGCCCTGGGGAATGGTCGCGCCTGCGGAGCCTGGTCCGCCCGTGTGGAGCCGCGCGTGCGAGAACAAGGCCTCTCATGCGTCTCGAGCCGCGCCTGCGATGGGAAGGCCGCTGGTGCGAGCCTCGCGCCTGCGGATCATGGACCGCAGGTGCGGTCACACCAGAAGATTTCCCACCAGCTGTGCAACTACTGGTTTTTGACCCTGATCGGGGTCTGGGAGACCCCTGGGCCCACCCGAGCCCTCGACAAATTATACCAACAAGTCCCAAATGACATGACGGACTTGCTCGAGCTCCCAGAACGCTAAAAACATCATCCAAACTATAAATCACTCTCCAAAACCCCTTAGTTTCAAACTTAGGATTTCAAGAAAATTCAAATGGCTCACCGATACGCCGAACGGGTCTATACTGCTCGGAATGACCCCAAATTTTGCGGACAAGTCATAAATGACTATACGAAACTATTGCTAGTTCCGGAATTCCATTCGGACCATGATATCACGAGGTCCAATTCCAGGCTGAATTCCAAATCTTATGAAATCCTGAATTCCAATTCAGGTGCCGAAATACTCCCGGGTCATCAGAAACCCGAGGCGAACACACTCCCAAGTCCGAAATCATCATCCGGAGCTGCTGGAGCTGTCAGAACTCGATTCCGAGGTCGTTTGCTCAAAATGCTGCTCGGAACCAAAATTAGCCAAATAGGCTAGCCTTCAGGAACCAAGTGTTCCTGAACTGGCCAAATCACTTCTGAATCTCGAACTACCTGCCCACACAAGTCATAAGGCACGAGTAGCCGCTATGGAAAGAGTCATTCACGGGAACGGAGTCCCAACACACAAAACGACCGGCTGGGTCGTTACATTCTCCCCCTCTTAAACAAACGTTCGACCTCGAACGGGTCTAGAATTGTACCTGATGTGCTGAATAGCTGTGGGTATCTATCCCGCATATTCTGCTCGGACTCCCAAGTCGCCTCCTCAACTGGTTGGCCCCTCCACTGGACCTTAATCACTGAAACTGTCTTAGACCTCAACTGGCGGTCCTGTCTATCAACAATAGCCACAGGCTCCTCCTCATAGCCCAACTGCTCATATAGCTGAATAGTGCTATAATCGATCACATGGGAGAAGTCTGCGAGATACCTCCGAAGCATCAAAATATGAAAAACTGGATGAACTCCTGATGGCGCTGGAGGCAAAGCAAGTCTATAAGAAACATCACCAACTCGCTCTAACACCTCAAATGGGCCTATATACCTAGCACTCAACTTGCCCTTCTTCCCGAATCTCATGACGCCCTTCATTTGCGAAACTCTTAGCATAACCTGATCCCCCTCCATAAATGCTACATCTTGAGCCCGCTAATCTGCGTAGCTCTTCTGCCTCGACTGAGCTGTGCGAAGCCTTTCCTGGATAATTTTCACTTTCTCTAAAGCATCTCTGACCATGTCAGTACCATACAGCTTAGCCTCACCAGGCTCAAACCACCCAATCGGAGAACGGCATCGCCGACCATATAAAGCCTCAAATGGAGCCATCTGGATGCTGGCCTGATAACTATTATTATATGCAAACTCTGCCAAAGGCAAGAACTGGTCCCACTGACCTCCGAAATCAATCACACAAGCCCTGAGCATATCCTCCAGAATCTGAACTGTACGCTCTGACTGGCCGTCAGTCTGAGGGTGAAAAGCTGAACTGAGGTCTAATCGAGTACCCATCTCCCGATGCAAAGCTCTCCAGAAGTGTGACGTGAACTGAGGACCTCGATCTGAAATGATAGATAGTGGCACGCCATGCAACCTGACGATCTCACGAATATAGAGCTGAGCCAACTTCTCTGTAGTATAAGTAGTGGACACAGGAAGGAAATGCGCCGATTTGGTCAATCTATCAACAATGACCCAAACCGCGTCAAATTTCCGCGAAGTCCGAGGCAACCCTGACACGAAGTCCATGGTAATGCGCTCCCACTTCCACTGA